>OY728129.1:1523499690-1523663526 GCA_963277665.1 Viscum album | reverse complement strand
TGTCATTCACATTCGTGTTTTAAAAAAATGTATTTCCAATTTTTTTTACTATTCACTAGATTTTCGGTTAAATTCATTTATACCCTTGTTTTAATTTTTATGAAATGTTTTGAAATTAATCTTTCCATCACTTTCCAAACAAGGTACTTTATGACCTTTTCGACAAATTAAAGAAAGAATGTTTTTTAAAGTTATACGGCAGGTGCAGATTTTTTTCTGCTATTATAACACCTTTGAATATACCCTTACAATATTATAAAAATATTTTCAAAATAAATATTTTCTTTAATTTTGAATTATTTTAATGAAGAATGAAATATTTCACGCAAATAGTTTTTGGATTTATTTCATCTATGTCAACATCCTTAATTGAATTTTACATTTGTTTGAAGTGATTTATGATGATAAAATATTCCATATTGTATTGATGGTTTTGTGATATGTTTGACAATGGATGTTCTATTTTAATACCATTCATGGATTATGGTTAAATTATTTTCATTTCTTATGCTAGTTTTAATATGAATGTTTATATTATGTTTCAACCTTTTCATTTGAGGAATTCATTAAACTTAGTAAGTGATGGGAGGAGCCCGCTATAGCTCCTCGATGCATCGGTACGTATCATGAGAAAAACTAGTGTCTTGGCAAAAGCCCTTGACAAACTTTTATTTGTAGTCCTGGAAAGAGGCCTTGACTATGTGGTTATTATGTTCGGAATTATGCATTCCATCATTATGGAATTAGCTATTGATATTAAATGTTATTATTTGACTATTAGAATATCCATCTGAATAAGTAAATGGAAATATTTGATTTATGTTTGATATATTACGTAGAAGTTTATTTTTAAAAGGATTTTGTTTTAGTCTTATACATTTACTTAACTATTTATGATTATTTATGATCGATTTTGCTATATTTTAATCCTTACTGAGCATCTAAGCTCAACCCTTTCTGTGTTTTATTTTCCCAGGATACGAAGAAGTATATTATTATTACCCTATAGAATAAGATAAGGGATATGAGTGTTTCCAAAGGGACAAAATGTTGTGGTTTTCCCATTTCATCATTTAATTTAAAACATATGTACGTATCTAGTACTTCCAAGGCTACTAAACTAATAAGACTTTCAAGACATGATATCTTGTGATCTTTCCAATGTTAGGTAATAATGCACCAACTCTGGGTAACTAGGTTCGGGGCATTACAGTTGGTATCAGAGGAGGTTTAGTAAAATCCTTGGAAACTACATATAGAAACACATTGATTAGTGAACATTACCCTAAAAAAAACATTGAGTATTAGTATAGAAGAACATCCTAGTATTTTGGTAATGTATAGATTTTATGAGTTTTCCAAGCAATGAATTCTTGTATGGATACGAGCTGCTATAGGTGGCTCTCGCACAGATGTACGTATGAGTGAAAAATATGACCAAGAGTTTTGGGCTTGACCTGGGGTATCCTAGTACATGACAACGGGCCTTCCTGCACTCTTGCATAGGACACTCCTAGGGGATATAAATAAGATAATTCAAATTTTCATTATAAACCATTATGAAGGATTTATGAGTTAATACCTCCTCAAAGAAAACATTTTTATGATTATGGATTATATGAATAAACTATTCAATTTATGTTAGGTATTTTTCTAGTTTGGAAGTATGTATTGCAATTCATAAACTAATCTAGTTTATTCCATTTTTTAGAAATGGAGCCTAGTGTAAGGAATGGAAATAGTATCAACACACATAATACATGTAGGGATTTCACTCCTACTCAAGATAATTATAGTGGATCTGATTATGCAACTGGTGCTGAAAAACTTATAACCATACTGTGATAACTTACTCAGGTTATTAATAATAATGTTACCCGTATGGAGCACCCTGATCTATAACATGAAAGATCAATGTTAGATCGCTTCATGAGGCAACAACCACCAACATCAATGAGGCTACAAATAAATTTGTATCTAAGCAATGGATAAGTTATTTAGAGAAAATATTTCATGCATTGGGGAGTAGTGAAAGGGAAAATGTTGTCATGAATATTTATCGCCTCACGGGGGATGTGGATCAATGGTGGTCATTGATTCAAAAAAAAAAGTAAGATGAAGAGGTATCAAATATGGAATATAGGGTGTTTAAAGATATCTTCTTAGAAAAATATTTTCCTTGTGAACATCGAACAGATATGGAAAGGAAATTTATAAATCTAAGACAAAAGAAGGATGAGAATGTCGTAATGTATGAAGCTAACTTTACAAGGTTAGCAAGGAATGCAGTAGATTATATACATAACCCAATTAGTAATATTGATATATTCTTTTATGGGTTAAAACCATTTCTCCATCGATCATTAGTCTCACAATCCTTCTTATCGTATGAAGATATTGTCTCATGTGCTATCAATATAGAAAAAGAATTCTCTATGCCTTACGACTTTAAATAAAATCAAGAGAAGAAGAGATCGACTGAACACTCTAGAAATGGAAACAAGGGGAAGAAGGGAAAAGTTTAATTTCCATCTAGCGGTATATGTGGGAAAAAGAACCCTAGTACCTTCCTGAAGGGAATGAGATTCTGTTACAAGTTTGGTGAAAAGGCCCCCAAGATCGTGATCGTAAGAGAAAGAAACTGGCTTTCAATGTTGAATGCAACAATTGTATAGAAATGGGGAATTACGAAAATGAATGTCCTAAGCACCAAGGAAACTTACCTAATAAAATGACAAGGGATAAATGACAAGCTTATGCAATCACTACTGCTGAGGTTGAAGCTCCAAATGACATGGTGGCAGGTAATTTAATGGTTTCTTCAAATTTAGCCAATGATTTATTTGATTCTGGATGATCATATTGTTTCATATCTTCCTAGTTTTCTAAGAAAATTGTATATTTCCAATTTGATTTAACAAGGGAGTTGTCATTAAAAAACCTAAGGGAAGTATCATTGCAACAATGTTTTGTGAATCAGTTCCTATTAGGGCATATAAACGTGATTGATCTATTGATGTCATTGTCATACCCAAGATTTAATTTGATATAATCCTCGGTATGGATTGGATTTCGGACCATGATGTAGAAATTTATTGTAAGAAGAAGGAGGTTACAATTTTCGATGATGAAAAAGAGTACCTTATCTTTAGAGAAGAAACATCACCATCTGAGTCTCATCTAGATCCAACCCTAGTACCTCTACTAAATTCAATTATTGGGGTGGAAGATGGTGGCATAACTATGGGTGAGAAAAAGAATGTTCAAATATAGGATGTGCCTATTGTGAAAGAATATATTGATGTGTTTCCATAGGATTTACCTAAAAATACTCCAGAATGAGAAATTGAGTTTTCCATTGATTTAATTATTGGTTATAGGCCCATATCGAATACCCCTTAGAGAACGAACACTGTGGAATTTGTGGAACTAAAGAAACAACTAGAGGAATTGAGTAATAAATGATTTATTCTCCCTAGTTTTTCTCAATGGGGAGCCCCTTTTCTTTTTGTTCAGAAAAAATAAGTATCTTTGAGGTTGTGCATTGAAGATAGGGAGATCAACGCTATAACAATAAAGAACATGTATCCCCTACCTCGCATTGATGATTTATTAGATCAACTTCATGGAGCTCAATATTTTTCAAAGATTGACATTCGATCTAGATATCATTAGTTGTGTGTGAAGAAGGATGACATTCCGAAGGCAACATTTTGTACTGGGTATGGGCATTACGAGTTTACTGTATTACCTTTTGGACTAACTAATGCACCCTCTATTTTCATGGATCTAATGAATAGAGTTTTTAAGGAATATATTGATGAATTATTAGTGGTATTTATTGATGATATCTTGGTATACTCCAAAAGCTACTAAGATCCTGAAAATCACTTGCACACTATTCTAAAGACTCTTAGAAGAAATGAATTATATGGGAAGTTTAACAAGTGTGAATTCTAGATTCATGAGATTTCTTTTCTTGGACATATTGTCTCTTGGGATGGAATCTTTGTGGATCCTTTTAAGACAAGAGAAACACATGAATGGACAGCACCGATGAGTATAACTAAGGTACACAATTTCATTGGTTTAGTAGGTTATTATCGGCATTTTGTACAGAATTTATCCTGATTGGATAACCCATTAACCAATATCACATATAAAGAGTTTACATTTTTTTGAAAAAAGAGTGTGAAGAATGTTTTGAATAATTTAAGAAAAGATTAGTCAATGCTCTTATCTTGACTCTACCATCGAGGAATGATGGGTTTGTTATTTATAGTGATTCATAAAAGAAAGGACTTAGTTATGTCCTTATGCAGAATGATAGAGTTATTTCTTATGCATCACAACAACTAAAAATTTATGAACAAACTATCCCACTCGTGATCTTGAGTTATCAGCTATAATATTTGATTTGAAGATATGGAGTCAATATCTCGATGGGGAAAAATGTGAGATATATATCAATCACAAGAGGTTGAAGTATATTTTCTCACAGAATTAACTCAACATGAGGAAAAAGTGGTCGCTTGAACTACAAAAATATTATGAATGCACTATACACTACGACCTGGGGAAGGAAAATAAGGTGGTAGATGCTTTGACCAGAAAGGATCATTGATTTTTGAACAAGATTAGAGTTGAAAGGGAACCTATGTTCATGGATCATGAAAAGATGGGTATGGGAATAATCATGTAAGGTGAAACATCAATACTTTTTCAAATGGTTTCCAAACCATCTTTACTAGAAAGGATAAAAAGTTCTCAGACTGATGATGAGGAATTTCAAAAGAAAATTAAAGTTGTGAATGATGGGATATTAATAGAATTCATATATGAAGATGAGATTTTGAAATTTGGCAAGATACTTTATGTTCCTAACATACCTGATCTAAAAAGAAATTTTTTGAATGATGCTCATAGCTATAATTTCTCTATACACCCTAGTAGCACTAAGATATATAGATATTTGAAGGAAAATGTTTGGTGGGAAAACATGAAGAGGGAGATTTCTAATTACGTGTCAAGATGTATGGTTTTTCAATAGGTGAAGGCTGGAAGACAACATTCTTGAGGAGTCATGCAACCTTTTTCCATACCTGAGTGGAAATGGGATGATATTATGAGGGAATTTTTCATGGGGCTACCAAAGACTCCTAGAAGGAATGATGCAATATGGGTCATTGTTGATCGTCTTACCAAGTCAACACATTTTCTTTCTATAAGAGAATATTTACCACTTGACCGTTTAATAAGACTATATATTAATGAAGTTTTAATACTTCAAGGTGTACCTCTATCGATTGTTTGTAATCGTGATCCCCATTTTACATCAATATTCTGTAAAAGTCTTTAGAAACCCCAAGATACTAAACTTTGATTAAGCACAACCTGCCTCCCTCAAACTAATGGAAAATTAGAATAGACTATTCAAACATTATATGACATGTTTAGATCATTCTCACTTGACTTTCAAGGTATGTGGGATCATTATTTACCTATGGTAGAAATTTCCTATAACAATAGCTTCGATTCAAGTATTTAGATGGCACCATATGAAGCGTTATATGGAAAGAATGTTGCACACCCACTTGTTGGGATGATGTTGGGGAAAGAAAATTTGTAGGCCCAGAACTTGTTGAGAAAAAAATGTAAAAGGTGAAGATTATCCAAACCCACATCAAAGCATCTCAAAGTAGGAAAAATAGTTATGAAAATAATCGAAGGGATGATTTGGAATTTCAAGTAGGAGATCATGTTTTCTTGAAGGTATCTCCGTGGAAGGGTGATATACGATTTGGTAAAGAAGGTAAATTAAGTCCCAGGTACAACAAACCTTTTGAAATACTAGAATGAATTGGGTTTGTAGATTACCATTTAGAAATTCCTCTAAGTCTCTCCAAAGATCATGATGCGTTCCATGTATCACTGTTGAAAAATACATGCCGGACTCAATGCATGTACTCACCTATTTAAAAATAGAACTGGAACCCGATCTATCTTATTGTGAAGATCCTATCAGGATTCTTGATACCAGAGAACAAGTGTTAAGAAACCGGACGACTTGTCTGGTGAATGTTCTATGGAGAAACCATAAAATGGAAGAGGCAACATGAGAACTTGAGGAACTTATGATGAAGAAAAATTTGAATATTTTTCTACAATAATATTCTATAAATTTTGAGGAAATAATTATTTGAAGTAGGATACAATCCCAAACTTCCATGGTATGTGTCTCTTTGAATAATATGATAGATTGCATTTTACGCCACTTTGAGTTCTAGCACACCACGACCAATCAAACTAGTTGTTATGAATAGTAATACCCACTTTTTGAAATTTTATAAATTTTATTTTTTAAAATCAACTTTTTTTTTGGATTCAGAATATCAAAATTAGCTTCAGGTAAATTTTTGGAATTTTTCTAAAAACATTCATTTTTTGATGAATAGTGAAAAACACTGCATTATTGTTTAAAACTGACTTTTTATTTAAATAATTATTTATTCTATTTAAATTTATTTTATGTTGAAATAGATACATAATACCTACATTAGTTCAATTTAATTAATTGGAGTAATTTTATAATAATATTAGATGTATAAGATTTCCTTGAACTTTTTAACGTCCTTTACCCACCTTCTGGTCACATTTGAAAATTTGCATAAAACGTAATTTTACTGCTTCTATGAATTGAATTTAAAAAATCAGAGAGACATGGTTGACATCAGTAAGTAAAATTTGGTTTAATAATATGAAATTATTTTTTTTGTGAATAGTAACTTTTGAATTTTATTTACCATGGTTAAAAGTAAATAGGGTTATTAAAGGTAAAAATGATATTATAATTACTTTAACACATGTAATAATTTTATTGGATAAGTTTTTTTAGACCAAAATCAACCTTAGGGATAAAATACTATATTATTTTATCCACTTGGATTAGATTAGGACATTTATTATTAATTTATTTAAAGAAGAGTTAAAAGTGTTAAATTCAAATTCTAATAACTAAAACATTTTTAATATAGAGTTATACATAAGATAAATTTAGCTATAAATATTAATTATAAAGATAAAATTATTTCTTACATAATGGAATTTTATTTATAATTTTTAGACATTAAATAATTAAATTTATTTATGACACAATGTTGAGGAACTAATTACCTTATTAATGAAAGACTAAAATAATTGAAATTAAAAATATCCAAATAAATGAAAATTGATACTTTTTATGCATTAAAATAATTTTATAGGTTAATATGAAATTTTAAAGTTGATTAAATAATTTTTTTTCGAAGAGATATTGTTTTTATGACATTCACAAAAAAAAATACCAAATAGTGTCAAAATTAACATAAATGTGTTTTTAAAACAAATACTATATTATTAAATGATATTATTTTTCTAAAAATCTTAGGTTTGGCCAAAAGATATAGATAAGGCTATATATGTCAATAATGAACCAATTGGGGTTCTCTGGGCTTTTTATAGTAATTTTATTAACCATTTATTAGAATAATACATGAATATATGGTAAAAGATAAACTATTTAACTAAGAGTTAAATATAAATGATAAGGCTATTATGGTGGCCTAAACCAATATAAAACCTATTGGTTGAGAGGTTTTCAACCCATACCCACATTTTCCTAGAAATAAATCCATTTAGATCCATTATAAACTGAATATTCTTTTATAATAAAATAATATTTCAAGCTTTTCCTAAAGTGACCCTCACCTCTCTTATAAAAGGGTACTTACGCTTCTCTCAAAATCACACCACCAAAGCCGTTTTGATCGTCCAAAACTGGATAAAATATCCTCAAAACTACCCCCAATTCAACCTAGGGGCCTTAATTTGATCAAAAAACCAACCTAAGGATCCCTTTTGATCAAATCAAAAGAAGGCACCTAAAGAAGAGGTAATAATTTCATTACCTCTTTCAAAGTTATTTTCTTCTTCCACTTCCTCTTTCTTGGTTGTTTCCACACCAAAATAATAAATTCAGTACCTTGTACATACTGTGATGTTATTATAAATATTTTACAACCATACTAATTATTCTATCCATCATATGAATGACAAATTCACCATACGTGCATACGTATGACTTACCGTCTCAAAGTTGTGGGGTAGTTTGTTATTCAACACTTCATTATTTGGATGCGTATAATAATGAGTATAATTTATTTTAATAATAAATATAACATGTTAATTATTATTTACATATGATATACCATCCAATTACAAATTATTTCACCATCAAAAGGATGATATTTTCACTCATACGTACGTACGAATTACTATCTCCACGAAAACGATAAGATTTATTTCCACATCGTAACCATTCAAGAATAATTTTCATTTAATGATTAAAAATAATTTTTAATAACTTAATATAATTATGGATATGAATCAAATACATCCTATTCATAAAAAACATGACTTACGTAACAAAACATATAAATGAAAATGATTCAGTTAACACCTGAAATAATCATACTACTGAAATATCATTAAAAAAGCAATATTATAAGATCATATATGATATCATATTTATGTATGTGGTTCTTGTATAATTTAATAAAAATTATTTCACCATTATACATGAGGTTAAACTACCCTCGACTAAGTAAAAGTACAAGGTAAGGATTAATTTTACAATCTCTTTATTATCCGAGGTTGTTTATACGTGAGTATCTACTAGGACCTCTTTATCGTCCACATCCATGATTCCAAAAAACGTATTTCAAAACATTTTGTACTATTTACTAGACTATGGGTTAAATTCATTTATACCATTGTTTGAATTTTTAGAAAATGTTTTTTAAGGAATCCTTCCATCACTTTCCAAATAAGGTACTTTATGACCTTTTCGACAACTTAAAAAAGACTGTTTTTTAACTTATACAACAGGTGCATCTATTTTATACTATTATAACTCCTTCTAAGCATCCCTTACATTCTTATAAGAATATTTTCAAAATAAATGTTTTCTTTAATTTTGAATGATTTCAATGTATAAATAAATGTTTCACTCAAATAGTTTTTGGATTTATTTCATCTATGTCAACATCCTTCATTGGATTTGACCTTTGTTTGAAGTTTATTTATAATTATACAATCTTCCATATTTTATTGAAGTTTTTGTGATATTTTTGACTGTGGATGTACTATTTTTATACCATTCATGGTTTATGGTTAAATTGCTGACATTTAGTATGATTTTTTTAATACGAATGTTTATATTATGTTTCAACCTTTTCATATGGGAAATGCATTGGACTTAGTAATTAACGGGTGGAGCCCACTCTAGCACCTTGATGCATCGGTAGGTATCATGATACAAACTAGTTTCTTGGTAAAAGGCCTTGACAAAATATTTTTTGTAGTCTTGGTATGAGGCCTTGACTATGTGGTTATGATATCGGTCATTATGCATTCCATAATTATAAAATTAGCTATTGATATTACATTGGATTATTCGACTAGTAGAATATCCATGTGAATAAGTAAATATAATTATTTGATTTATCTTTGCCATATTATGCTGAACTTTATGTTTAATATGATTTTGTTTTAGTCTTGTACATTAAATGTTTATTCTTATTTATGATAGTTTCCACTATATTTTTATTCTTACTGAGCATCTAAGCTCACCCGTTTTTATGTTTTATTTTTCCTAGGATAAGAAGACGTATATTACAATTAACCTGTAGGAATATGATAAGGGATATGAGTGTCTTCAAAGGGGACACAATGTTGTTGGTTTTCCATTTCATGATCCAATTTAGAACTTATGTATGTATCCAGAACTTCCAAGGATACTAAAATAATTGGTATTTTGATACTTGATCTCTTGTGATCATGCCAATGTTGTGTAATAATGCACCGAATCTGGGTAACTAGGGTTTGGGATTTATACCTTAATAATAAAAAATTTCAATCTTTTTATCTTTGTAGGAAAAATGGACTACATTGATACCACTTTTGATGGCCCCAAGAATGGTGTTCATTCATTAGGGTGTGATTTAGTGATCAGTATTCCATTTCACTTTTGTAATTTCTTATAAAATCAACTTAAAACACTTGTAAGAGTGAACAATATTACTACTAAACTCTCACACATTGAAGAAGGAAAACAAAAAAATAACAGCTTATGTATAAGTTTTTCTACTCAAAATAAGTAGCTACTCCATAGAATGATCCAAAATAACCTAAAACCACATAGTCCACTAGAATCACCATTATCTATACAATTATAATGGTTTATCTTTGAACTAGTTTTACAAGGACACAATACTAAATTCTAAAAAAATATGAATAATGGATTCATCTTTAATAAATCGTGTGTCTAATCTTCTCTTTTCCATTCCAAGGTAAGGATTTTCATTTTCCTTTAAAGTATTGTCTCCAGAAAATTTTATAGTGCTTCAAAACTTATTCACTTTATAGAATATGTGTGGCTTATTATTGTTAATTTTTTTAAATTACTATTTTTTCACATACTCTCAAATTTATCCTATTTAACTCTATAATTATATTCAGTTTTGTTACGTATCTTCATGTAAGACCCTAGATCAATTTTATCATGCATAGTAGTATCATCTTCTTCTTCAAATTTGAATTTCAAAATCCAAATTTTGAAAAGTAATTGACTTCAAATTATTCTTCAACTACTCTATATTCTTAATCAGTCTACTAGATTCTTCCAGGACATCATTTCACGACATCTTATATTATGACATGATTTAATTGTTATCCATAATTTCATCATCCTTTGTGGTGTGATATATATCTCCATGGTGAAATGATTTTTTTTCATGATTCTCTTATGGTTGGATTCAATTATTCATGGTGAAATATATTCTTAAAACTATAATATCATGATTTACCTTTTTGATGTTTAATCCATAAAAAAATACTTCAACATCATCCTATACAAATTTTTGAAAATTTTGGCACCCTTTATTATTGAGTAACTCTTATATATCACACTATTACATAGTGAACATTACATGTACTGGGATTAGTGTTACATATTTACTTTTACTTGTATCAAACCTTATATATTTCAACGAATACTCTTACATACTTAGGGAAATACCATTAATCCTATTATTCTTAGCACCAGGTTGACCCTGATGTACTAACCCGAGGACCCTTATTTATCAAAGACTACCATTTTCTCTCATAATATTCTCAGCACTGGGGTGATCCTTACATATTAACATGAATAATCTTACAAACACATGATTTTACCATTTTATGATTAATTTTAATCAATCTAGTATGACACTTATGTATTATGAAAGTTTGACATTACAAATCACTCTATAATACAAAGTGACTCTTATGTATCACCATAGAGTAAACTTTACATTGAAATTAATTTTACCATTTTTAATATATTTTCATATTGTAACCCTCACATATAAGTTTTTTATAGATCAAAACTTATGTATTGACCAAAACAGCTCTTATGTATTGGAGGATTGGTATGTTTTCTAACCCAATTCTTCTAAACACTAAAACTCTTCCAAAATTAATTCAACACCCCTAGACTTCTTTAAAACACACCCAACACTTCCTTTATCTCAAATGAAAAAACATTATCTTATGTGAGTTTGAACATGATTTACATACTAAAAACAAAATCCCACACATAAATATTTTCAATTCATTCTCTTAAAATATTATACCCTTCTGAAAAAAATTCATTATAAAAGGAATTATTGTTCAAAACCTAATCATATAAAACTCCCCATAGGTCTTATAAAACTCTCTAATGTCACAACCACTTTGGTCTGACCATCTTCTTTAATTAGATTCTAAAAATATCTAATATTGGATTTAGATGGGAAAAATGAATAACATTCACTCTTCAAACTCAAAACACTTAGAAATGAATCATCATTAAGTAATTATAATCCTACATGAGAAAAACTGGGGTATGTAATAAGAACACTGAATATTATTATCTTGGTGTCCATTAAGGTGACTTAAATCCACTTTATAAATTTTATTCAACTTTAAAAAAATAATTCATGGAACCTATGGGTTACAAGTTACTACATACATACTCAATAAACATTCTAAAATAATTAACAACACACATATCTCACTTATACACACACATTACGACTTCACAACAAACCCATGTTTTTAACTCACTATAAATATATGTTCCCTGTAAATAAGATATATTAGCCCTATTTGGATAAAAACATATATTTGTATTTTCTCTTTATTTTTTATCCCCCTCAGTAATACTCCCCCATTTTTAGACGAAGGAAATATACTAGATGCTAAAAAAGGATCTATATCGTCTTTATTTACCTTTAATGAAAAATATATAAATAATAAGTTATAGAGCCAATGATTATCATTATACCTTATCCTTTGAGGAGTGAAGGATGATATTTGTTATTCAGCCTCTAGGTATTGGTATTTAACTCTTTTTATTGAAAACCATATTTAATAGAAAAATTATTTTTATGCCCCATTTTAGTTTTAGATAACTCAAATTATTCTTTACTTTATCAATATATCCTTCTAAAGGATCTTTCTTTGTTCTACGTTTCATTTCAATTTACTTTTAAAAACATTGAAATTGTTGTCCTAAAATAGTACCAATTTAATATCTATCTATATATGAACACTTATTATTATGATCACTGTTTCAAACTTATTCTAAATTAGATTCATTTTAACCATTTTTGTTGTAAAAAATATCAAATATATTCTCAATATCTTCCTTGTTCTTCTTGCAAGTCATCTTCCTCTTTACTAAATTATTTTTATCATCACTAAAACAAAATATTGTAGGCTCTTGTTGCTAAAATTGATAATCGAATAATATCATTTGACACTCCTCAGTAGTATATTTTTTCCTATATCTCGCACAAACTTTATTCATTCCATCAAATAAAATCTTTATCATCACACTTTTTTGTTGAATAACTTAATATTCGACTTTGTTTGTTTTCCAGGGTTGTATCCCCTAACATTTGTGTAATCCGTCACTATTAATTGACTAAAATGTGATTCTTATAAACCAAAAATATCTTATCAAATATCTATAGTATTTGAAAAACCAACACTGGATATAAATGGTCAATATTTTTCTAGAATAGGCAATCCTTCCAGAAGTAGTATGTTTCTAAAATTCATTATTTTAAAATCCTTATTAACTTTGATTTTATGAACTGGAAATATAAGATATTATGTACATCTTCCTCTTCATTTTATGTTTTTTTATAAATCTCTTTTATTGACACACAAAAGAATATTTTCATTCAAATTTATATTTTTTTTGAATTAAATATATTCTAGATTATATTTTCATCCATTATTCTCTTAAATTTTCTCATGTTATATAGAGATTCAACATTTTATATTGTGATTAAAAGATATTTATGAATTATTAACTATTATTATTATTTAATTGAACTATATTCAATACATGTTTTATCCATTAAACACTTCACTTGCATTATGTAATCTCTCACTTCATACTTGGAATTAGAAAATTCATATCTAGAATTTTTAACACAATTTTATTTCTAAAACAAGATTGGTTTGGGCAATTCATTTTTTATCCTATGAAAGACTATTTTATTTAAACACTTCAAACTTATTCTTTTCTTTGGTGATTATTTTCAGTACTTCCTCAACACTTAAGAGCAACATAGCTTCTTTTATTCTGAATTCAACTATAACTGATTACATAATATAGGTGAATTATTAAATATCACATTTGTTTATTTAACTTTACAATAGTGTAGATATTATTAGTCAATTATATCTTTAATATAAACTACTTTGAGATACATTTGACTCTTCATCACTGCTTGATGAAACCTATTCTTCTTTATATGAATCAGCTTCACTACTTGAATCAATGGCATGCATTATTGTTATGATTGTCTTCTCACCTCTTCTACTTGAGTAACGAACAATATTAATTACTTCACTTGATGACTCATAACAAATGGAAAAATAAATACTCCATTTTAAAATGATAATTATTTCTTAAACACATTGATCACAACCTCCCTCTTCTAAAGTTCTTTGAATTCATTATAGATACATAATGTGAGGACTCTACTTCTCCTTCACTTTCATATTCATTCAGATTTAAATAATATTCAATAAATTTCCCAAAATATATAATACTTTAAACACTTATAGGGTAAAATTACCTGAAACTAACCCTATACTATTATAATTTTAACACCCGAAAATTCTAAAATACAACTTTGTATTCAATGGCACGTATGACACACCACACCAAGTGTAAAAAGAGAATATAATAACCTAATACTTTAAAATATATTTAATATGTTAAATAATTAAAATATATTCTATATCTTAAAACAAACACACACCGAGTTATCTTTCGTTACATACAAGATCAACCTTCCTCAATAGCTTGTGTTACACACAAAAGAGACCTTCCTCGACAGCTTATGTTACACGCAAGACCAAGTATGACAAAAAACAATATATTATTAAAAATTATTATTTAAAATAATATTATATAAAATATCTGTTATGTTAGAGTTTATGAATATTATTATATAACTTATGAAAATTATGGTTTATATAAATATAAAATTAATTCATTGGTTACCAATTAATAAGAAACAAAAATAAGAACCAATTGGATATAAAAAAAATATTATTATTTATATGCTTCAAGAGGAGTTTTTAAAAAAATAGTTAATTATAATTAGTGATTTATTTTAATGAAATATATATTTTATATAATCAATATTTTTTTTTATATTCATACATTATGTTTGATATGCATAATATAAGAACAAATGCTATTTTACACATAAAAACATATATTTTTATAAAGGCAATTTTACAACCTTTTAATAGAGAACCCATTTTAAGTATGAATTTTGACACATTAACTAATTTAATATGTCAAAATAAACTTCATATTTGAAATTGAAATATAAAAATTATTTTAGGGTCAATTTTTGATATATTCCTGAAACATTTCATTTTTAATGAATA
Source organism: Viscum album (assembly GCA_963277665.1). Lineage (NCBI taxonomy): Eukaryota > Viridiplantae > Streptophyta > Magnoliopsida > Santalales > Viscaceae > Viscum > Viscum album. Next base: position 1,523,648,487 of record OY728129.1, on the reverse strand, counting down.
GTTAAAAATACTGAATTTTAGGTCAAAATTTATTTTTCATCTACTTTATTTATAAGGTTAAATTATATTTTTAATTGGTTTTAAAGTTAAATTAGATAATAATTTTATCAATAAATTCATTATAGATGATTGGATTCAATTTCACTTCGAAATTGATTATAAAGTCATAGCAAACTTTTAGACATTTTTACATTAAAACCCTCATTATCGTCCCACATGGGGTATGCATTTTAAATTAATTTATGAAACCTATATGATTAGAATATATTAAAAATGATTCCATATTTATAATCAGAATAAAAATATAATGTCTTATAATACCAACTTTTTTTTACCAAAATGATTAGTGAATGTAATTAAAATTAATTATATCGATTAAGGTAAAATTAATCTTAACTAAGAACTAAACCTTAACTTTAAGGCAAAAAAAGACCTAAAAATTTTCCAAGAGCTACTATATATCCATATATATACCATATCCTCTATTTTCTAAAATTGGGACCATTATTGCAGCCACTTTCAACATGAAAAAATATGGGAATAATTCCCTTGTCAAAATCATACAAGAGTGCCACTCCTACACTATAAAAGGCCACCACTCATCCCGATTCTTCAAACCTCTAGAATCAAATATGTTCAGAAAATATATGACCAAATTGATTCCAAAAATACCCCCCCCCCCCCCCCCCCCCGCCCCCTTTACCTTGAATCCTCTATTTTGGCATAAATCATTCCAAGGAATCCCTTCTGTATACACCAAAAGGAGTTACCTGATATTAAGGAATGCTTTCCATTGATCACTTTTATTTCATTTACTTCTCCACCACATCAAATATTTTTATTCAATTTTAAGATAATAATAATAGTATCATCAATACATCGTGTTGTTTTTTTATTGATTATTTGAATTTATATTACAAACACCTCCATCTAATGGGTAACAAACATACTATTTCTGTGTACGAAGAACTATTGCCTCACGAAACAATGATTGTTCATTTTTCCATTAATACCTCTCATAGTGTCCATTATGATGGAAACAATTTTTTGAATATTTTATATATGATATTTATAAAGAATTTATACATATTTCATTATTTTAAAACACAAATCTTTATACTTTCCATTTTATGTAAAAATGCTAACATCGTTTGAGGAAGTGTGGACTACCGCCCCCTCAAAGTGATGTGATTCATTCACAATATCCATTGAATATATAAAGTATGATTATAATTAAACATATGAAACATACACATATATATTATATTAAATAAATAATTACCTTTATATTAATATATATATATATGTATCATTTTATTTATTATCCTTTCACATACTAAAAAGTGATAATGTCAGTTATGGGTGTGTGGACTGCCACCTCCTCAACATGATGTGATTAATTTTTACATCACAATAATTATATTTATAAGTATATATGACTACATAATATGGTATTTATTATATAATTATAATTCTATAAATATATAATTCTACTTAACTTCTTCCCATAACGATCCCTGAAAAATGTGAACATTACTCATGTGTACGTACGACTTACTGACTCCGTGATTGTTTGATTAATTTTACAAAACCATATTTGAGGATTGATTTTATACATATAGTTGATGTATAAATATGATAATTATTACCTGATTATTATTCTGTGGATATTATATAATGAACCCTTTGTCCATAGTTAACCTACCAAAGTTGTTTTTGACACATAAACTGAATTTTGGTCAAAACACCCTATGTAATCTTAATTGTTTAAGTACTTGTATGCAACATAGTAATAAGTTAGATAAAAGTAATGATAAAAATTAAAAGGTTCTCAAGAAAGTATAAAATTAACATAAGTTTATTATAATCTAATTTAAAGGATGTTCACTTGAAAGGAAACACAAGGTAAAGGATTTCGTCTCAATTTATATTCTATTGAGACTTATTTGTTGTTATAAACCTAGTTTATTTTATATGGTGTATATACCAAAATTTTACATAATATATCATGAAAATAATTACTCCCATGAAATTATAACTTTTATTTAATTTTATTCCTTCATTCGGATTATGATTTAAAATGTTTCAAAGTGGTATGGAACACTTTGGAATATTTAAAGATGATTTTACTAATAATAATAATAATAATATTTTAATGGTATTTCCATTTTAGGAAATTAAATTACCATTTTAAATAAATCATCTTATTCACATCTTTTTAATAATTACCGTTTTTATGTATTTGAACCATTTTTTCACTCTTTGGTACTCAAATGTTTTTAAAAATGCTTTTAAGAAAACCTGAATTCATTTCCCCGTTTAGTCAGAGAACATGTTTTCTTAAAAAAAATCATGTTCTATTAATTTTTTTCAAAAATGTTTTTTAAAATGATTTGGTAAATTCATTTTTACCCTTTTTTTATTTTACCAACATTTTGAAAGGAATCTTCTTGTTGCTTTCCGAACCATGAAATTTTAAAACCTTTTTGCCATGCAAAGGGAATGTTATTTTTACCTCATACCATCCATCCAACATCATTTTTTTATTATTATCCAAAACAAACGTTTAATTATAAAGTGTTAAACCCAAATAGAAAACATATTTATTAAAGGATAACTTAAGCCTATTGAAATTTTTATCCCTGGGAAGTTCCCATGAAAAATGAGTTACCGATGTTTCTGGATCATCCTTTATAAGGTCTTCAAATCGACGAACCATTCTGTCCCATGCTTGCATGTATTCCTCTTGGTTGATTTTCCCTGCATTGAAACCACTTACTAGGATATGATTCTTATTGTAAATCCAATCCCTTTGTTCTCTATTAGTGTCCACCCGAATGGTTATTTCTATCATTTTATCACCATCTTATGTTGAAGCATTGGTCACAAGATATTACTCCTCTATTTCTTCTCCGGAATGCGGTAGTAGTTCCACAGGTTGCTCAGCATCCATACCTGTATTCTGCAGGACATTCTTGATGGGATCAGTCCCATCAAATGTAGCCTCTTCTCGATCTAAATTTCCATTTATATTGAGAACACCTTCCCTAGTTTGGACCATCAACTTCTTGGAAGATTGTGTCTCCATTGGTGATGTTATATATGAATAATCCTTGCGTCATTTCTTACCTCCATGTCGGACCATCCTCCTCCTTGGACTACAGAAGTCACTACTATAAAATTCAAGAGCACTGAATCCTAACAACAGTTTAGAAGATTCATCACCAGACTCCTCCCTCATGATACCCTGCTCTTCATTGTTAGGTTCTTTTCTATCTACCTCCTAGTCATTCCCTTCATTCTCCAAGATCCTGAAGTGGTTACATAGCTTAATAGCTAGAAACACTCTTCTGGGGATTGACCTATATTTAGAAAATGTTTTTTCAACAATACATTATTATTATTAGGGGGAGATTGTTGAGAACAATACTGTATCACTTTATGATAATTTTGATGTTCACAAATACCCATATTTTTTATTATAATGATTTTATTTGAGTATATTTCTGGAAATTAATATTCTTTTTGTTCTTATTTTTTGAGTACTATTAATGTGTTTGATCGGAGAGAATTATTTGATAAAGTATTCAGAAATCACTTTGATCATGTTCTGGAAACACTGTTCATACCCTACGTTGACGAGCATAGCGTAAAGATGAAATTTGTCGTTTACTTTAGGGGAAATCAGAAAAGTATGGTTAAGAAACCATATATTATCGAAAAAATATAGAAGAAGAAACCTTACGTTTGGGATATCTGAAAAGTATGGAAGAATAACCCTACTTTTGGAAGGAACCTTATGTTTGGGATATCCGAAAAGTATAGAATAAGAATCCTGCAATTGGTTTGGAAAATTATGTTTGTTTATCAAAAGTATGGTTCCTCTACCTTACTTTTGTAAACAACCTTACATTTTATAAAAAATTATGGATCATATACCTTATGTTTAGAAGCTAATAAAATTATTGATTATATACTATACTTTTGATAGATGATTAGAAAAGTATGGATTATCAACCATACATTTGATGAATGAATGATCAACCTTACGTTTTGAACCTTATGTTATGAGAATGTATGCTATGCAGCTCAACCCTCCATTTGGCGTCAGAGATTTAAAATATGACTTTATCGAGAAACAGTATTTATAAAGATTATTAGGCTGAATTCAGGAGAGATTAAATGCCCAATTTTAAAGCATGTATTTGACTTATTCAATGCATTTTATTTTTGATTCAAAGGATAGAGTTAAAAGGATATTTTCATGTCGAATATTCATGGGAGTTATGACTGCTCTATTATTCAATGATTTGAATATTATGATTCTAAAGGTGACATTTTTGGATCTAAATTTTAAAATAGAATTTATTTTATTCTATATATCTGTGATATTTTGTATTACATAGAGAGAGGAAAATCATCGAAAAGAAGATCAGAAAAACAAGCTCTCATTTTTTTCACTGCTACAGTTTATAGAGACATTCGAGTCACACAGATATGCTTTTACCAAGATGTATCAGACTATTTTTTTCTGAATAAGAGGAAAAGTTTTAAAGATTCTTATTCTATATAGAAGATCTATCGTTAATCTATAGTTGTTGGAGAAGCTAAATTTATTTCTATATATATTGCAACTGGATTGACTCAGGACCGCCCTTACCTAAAGAACATATTTTCTGAAAGAGACGATCCATTTACTGTCAGTTGCGTGATTCTGTAACTATGAAGAAGAACATGAAAGTATTTTCAAAAAAATAATCTGTTTGTATTGAAAAATCGGCTTCTCATAAGCTGTTTATTCAATTCTGTGTGTGAACCAGAAGGCTCTATTTTAGACTTAACTTGTTAATGTGTCAACAACCTGCACTCAATTGTGGAAGGTCTATTGATAAAAGGACCAGATAGTGGAAATTACCAGGATTGTGGAGTAGAGTGTTGGTGGAGTGTACTAGAGGTCTTCTATTTCTTGAAACACTATAAATTCTTACTTCATTTAACTATTTATTTTCGGCTGCATAAACAACTAGATAAAGATAAAAGGATAGACTCATCCATCATTACGATTCGTGAATAATTTGTAAAAGACACAATTCTGCCCCATCTTGTGCGTATTTGGTATAACATGGTCCAAAAATTGGTATCAGAGGGTGGAGATTTTGTCATATCAATGAAAATCTGAATGTTTTATAAAATTATACTAAAATCATAATGGCTGATACATGAGAGGTTATGTCAATGGTTCGAGCTCCCTACTTCAATGGTGAAAATTATGGATGCTGGAAATCAAGGATGATAATTTACTTAAAGAACATTGGATACAGAGTCTACTAAAAAATTCTAACTCCCTATGTGATTCTAAAGAAACCTAAAACATGGAATTCTAATACAGAAGCAAAGTACAACATAAAATTGAAAGCTATGAATACTATCATATATGTTCTTAGACCAGATGAATTCAACAAAGTATCTCAGAGCCCGAATGCTTATGAAATGTGGCAGACAATTACAGTTGCTTATGAAGGAACTGATGATGCTAGACAAATGAGGTATTCCACAGCTAAATTGAAATTCGACATATTCAAAATGTTTTAAGGATAAATAATCACCCAGATGAATGGAATACTTACATAAATTTTTAAAAATAGATCTTCCAAGGTAGATCCTATCAAACAAGTAGATCATGCCCTGAAAGTATTGAGAGTACTACCACCTAGATGGATTGTAATTTTAGCATCTATTAGGAAATCATCATCAGTCAAAGATCTTAGTATGAGAGAATTAGTTGGAACTCTAATGGTGTATGAAGTTGATATGGAAGATGAAGAAAATGAGCATAATGTATTGATCAAGAGAGAAAATACTGATTTGAATGTAACAACCCAAAAGAAAAGCCGAAATATGAAGAATGAAATAAAAATGAAATCAGAGAGTTCTGATTCATCTAATTCTTATTTGGAACTAGATCAGATATCTTGAATGTTTAGTAAATTATAAATAAAGAAGAAGGGATTCAGAAAATCCTTCAAAAAGGATGACAAAGAACTAAAGAAAGTAAGATTCTATGAATGCAAAAAGATGGTTCACATAAGACCTGACTGTCCTCAATTAAAAGGAGAAAAGAAAAAGAAAATTTTCAATAACAATGATTATGAGAAGAAAGACAAAAGAGCAGTGAATGCTACATGGAGTGTTTTTGAAGACTCAATCATCTCATCAAATTCTGACTCAGAAAAGGAAGAATCGAATCTAAAAGAAAATATATGCTTTATGGAAGAAGCTGATGAGGTACAATCTTATTACTCATCTGATCTTGATTCCAGTTCTAGTTGTTCAAATAATAAACTTACAACCTAATGCAATATTCTAGAAGAGAAATGTGGTTTCTTATTTAAGAAACATAGACCTGTAAAAAATATTCACACTACTATTTTAGGAGAAAGAGACAATCTTATAAAACAATATAAAGAGGTAATTGAAAAATATAACTCATCAAACACAAACTATACAGATAATTAAACTAAAATAAAAACACTGCAAATAGAAGTGAAAACATACAAAAGTGCAGATCTTATTTTTACAAAAGGGGAAAATACACTAAATGAAATTATGGAAAATAATGTGATTAAAAATGAATGATATGGAATATGGAATAATGATGAAAAACCCAAACTATATAAGGACAATTTTGTTCCAAGTAAAAAAAGGTAAAATTTTCATTTACTCTAGAACAAAAGGTCACATATCTAAAAACCATTATTTAAGTTAACCACAAATAAGTGGGATTATGAAAGCATTTGTTTCAATAATTTTATATGATTCAACTAAATATAGAAAAAAAATAAAGTCTAGATTCCAAGGTCTTTGCTAGCTAACAGTGATGGACCCAACAGAATATGGGTACTAAAACAAACCTTTGTTTAAATGCCTATACAGGAAGAAGGTCACAGAAGAAGAAAAGTTGTATGGTATATGGATAGTGGATGATTGAGGCATATGAGTATAAAATCATCAAACATTAGAAAACAAACTCAAAGTCTGGTGGATTATTCACTTTTAGTGACAATGCCAAAGGTAAAATTGTAGGCACTAGAACTGTTGGAGATCCAGAAGCTGTCTCAATCAATAAAGTACTTTATGTACAAGGATTGAAACACAACCTGATAAGTATCTCTCAACTTTGTGATGATGGTTATTGTGTTGATTTCTATAACAACTATTGTTATGTTTTTAAAGATAAATTGTTTCAATTTTGAGCATCCAGAATAGATGATGTTTATACCCTGGACTTAAATTCCTTGTGTAAACAAAAAGTAAACTGTTTAACTGCTAAGATAAATGAATCATGGATCTGGTATAGAATAATTGGATATTACAATATATATGCTTTACACAAGTTATCTAAGAAACAATTAGTTTCGGATTTTCCTAGTCTCAAATTTGAAAGTGATAGGTTTTGTGATGCATGTCAACTTGGAAAGCAGCACAAATCATCCGTCAAATCTATTAACAAAATTGCTACATCTAAACCTATAGAACTTATCCATATCGATTTTTTTGATGTTCAACAATATAAAGATTTCCAGGTAAATTATATGTATAGGTATTAGTTGATGATTATTCTATATTCACTTGGATTTTCTTTCTAAAATATAAAAATGAAGTTTTTACTATATTTGAAAGTTTTTTCATAGCTATTCAAAATGAAAAAGGATTTAAAATAATTTCATTAAGAAGTGATCATAGTGGAGAATTTTAGAATCTAGAATTCAATTACAGTTTCTCAAATATGGGTTTAAAATACACCTTCTCTACACCAAGAACTCCTCAACAAAATGGAATTGTTGAAAGAAGAAATAGAACTATTTAGAAAATGGCCAGGACTATGCGGAATGAATATAGTCTTCCAACCTATTTCTTGGCAGAATCTATAAGAACAACCTGTTATATAATGAATGGTGTTTTAATTAGAACAATTTTAAAGAATACACCCTATGAACTCTAAAATAACAGAAAACATAAAGTAAATTACTTTAAAGTTTATTGATGCAAGGTTTTCACCTTAAACACTGAGGACAATCTAGGTAAATTAGATCCAAAATTTGATAAAGGCATTTTCGTAGGATATTCTACAACTTCCAAAACTTATACAATTTTTAATAAAAAGTCAAAGATTGTGAAAGAATTAGTTCGAGAGAAATTTGATGAATCTGATTCCTTTGAGAAAAGGAAAGACCAAATCGATGAATCAGACTCTAATGTTAACATGAGAATTTAGAAATAAAAAGATGACTTTGAAAAAGATATAAATGAAATTTAGTCCAGTTCAGAAGAACATGACATTGAAGATCCTAACATTGTACTACATAGATAGTCTAGAACCCTAAAGAATCACCCTTTAGAAACTGTTATAGGATACCTAGACACTGGAATAAAAAATAGAAGAAACGTAGGAAATATTGTCGAATTCTTTACCTATCTTTTCTGATTAGAACCTAAGACATTATAACAAGACTTATTTAATGAATGTTGGATGATAGTAATGAAAAAAGAACTAAACCAGTTAAAATAAATGAAGTTTGAAAATTAGTTGGAAGGCCACAAAACTATCTAGTTATAGGAACTAAATGTGTCTTTATAAATAAAAAAGATGATCAAGGAATAATAACTAGATATAAAGAAAGACTAGTAGCTAAATGATATAATCAGGAAGAATATTTAGATTATGATGAGACCTTTCCACCTATAGCTAGATTAGAATACATTATGATCCTTTTAGAGTATGCATCTCAAATGAACTTTAAATTATTTCATATGGATGTTAAGTCTACCTTTTTAAATGGTTATTTATTGGAGGATGTTTATGCTGATCAACCTCCTAGTTTTGAAAGTTCACAAAAACCGGATTATGTTTTTGAACATACTAAAGCTCTCTATTTCCTTAAACAAGCACCTAGAGCTTGATATGAAAGATTATGTTCCTTTCTTTTAAAAAATTATTTTACTGTTGGGATGGAATATCAAACATTTTTTAAGAAAACTATTAACTCTAATATTTTATTGGTTGAAATTTATGTTGATGATGTAATTTTAGGTTCAAAAAACAAAAAACTTTGTCATGAGTTTTCAAATTTAATGTAAAAAGAATTTAAAATGAGAATGATGGGAGAATAAAATTTCTTTTTAGGACTTCAAATTTATCAAAAAGATTTTGGAAATGTTTTAAATCAATGAAAATACATTACTGATTTACTAGTGAAAATTGGACTTGAAAATAATAAAATATATAAAACTACTATGTGTACTAATATAACACTTCATTTTGATAAAACTAGAAAATCAATTGACAACAAGTTATATAGAGTTATGATTAAATGTTTATTATATCTTACTACTATTTTCCAGATATATTGTTCTCATTATGTCTTTGTGCAAGATTTCAATCCAATCCTAATGAATCTCACTTAAGTGTTGTTAAAAGATTTTTTCTATATTTAAAAGGAACTATTTTTCAATATTTTTTCTATAAAAACTTATGATTTTAATTTAATTTCAGAATCAGATGCTGACTATAGGAGATGTAGATTAGAGAGAAAAAGTCCCTTAGGGACATGTCACTTTTTAGGAAAATATTTAGTGTCATGGTATAGTAAGAAACAACACTCAGTTTCCTTATCAACAACCGAGGCAGAATATGTATCTGCACGCAGTTGCTGTGCACAAGTTTTTTGGATGAAAAATACTCTTATGGACTTTGGACTAAAATTTAATAACACACCTATTTTATGTGATAATACAAGTGATATAAATATTTCAAAAACCCTATTAATCATTCTAGAATTAATAATATTGATATCAGACATCATTTTCTATGAGACTATGTTCTTAAAAAGGATATGTTTTTAGAATTTGTAAGTACTAAAATTCAATTAGCTGCTATTTTTACTAAACCACTTCCCACTTCAAGGTTTAATTTTATTAAGGGGGATCTAGGTTTATTTATTTTTAAATGAAATTTAAATTTATTTTTTTCTTATTTAATTATTTTAATTCTTATTTTAATATATTTTTAATAAATTTAATTACTTGTGCTTAGAATAATTTAAAATTTCGTCTTTTCTACTTTAAATTTTTTCTATGTATATTTTTAATTTTAAATAATGTAATAATTACAATGTATTTAATGAGACTGGAATGAAGGATGTCAAAAACCGTTTCAAATTCTAAACTCGTTCATTTCTTTCAAACCCTTTCGAAACCGAAAAACCTCACCACTCTTGTCTACCCAAACCTGATCCTTCGAAACCCTAGCTATTTGAACCGTTAGAAATCTACGACAGAATTGTCCAAGAAAAAGAGAATCGATGAAGGAGAAACCAAAAATTCCAAGCTGCAGCGCACAAAAAGAAGAAATATTATACGGGGAAAAGTAATCAACCTGGAATGGTAGTATCAAACAGATCTGATGCTGAGGTAAGCCCTCACATTTCAGAATCTGGAGAAAATGTTCAGTGGAGAAAATACAGAATTTCTATATGAGGTAGAGCTTCATCACTTTTTTAAAACTGTTCAATTTAGTTTGGGAGAAGATGAAGATACATTAATTTCACAAATTGAAGATAAAATTTTTTCTATCTCTACTATGGAAATCGCTAAGATACTAAAATACCATCATGAGGTAGTTTATCATTTTGACTTAAAGAATATTGGTGATAATGTACATAAGTCTAAGATCATTATGTCATTTATTTTTGGTTCTACAAATGTAAGAAAAATGTTATTGAAGGATCTAAAACTGGATCAGATGATTTTTTTTATGTTTTTGCAAACAGGGATTGCATCTTGGATATTAGAGAAGAATATTTTTTTTCTTGACATGTACATAATGTTTTTGTTTTTGAGTAAAATCAAGTTGAATTTTATGAGATATATGGAAAGATATCTCAACTATTGTTGTCAACCAGAAGCATGGATGAACTTATATCCCTTTGGAAGATTCATTTCGAAACTATTCTTAAAGAAGGATATGATCAGAATGGTGAATTCCAGAGTAAGATTCCATCATAGTAATGTTTTCAATGTTGTAACTCTTAGGAATATTGGATTCATCTAGAGTATTATGAAAGGAAATCTTATTCCTATTGAAGATGAGGAATACTAGGACTTAGATCAGGGGAGAAACCTGAAAAATCTAAGGAAGGCATGGAAGAATCTAGAGCAGGTGGAACTTCAAGAAGATTTGGATTTGAAGTTGTTGATACACCTACAGTTTAAGGAGGACTTAAAATTTCAAGGAAGAAGATATTCCATCTAGTGGGGAATCTACTCAAAGTATATCTCTTAATACTAGAGATCTACTAAGTTATAGATTTATTAGAGAATCTGTAGTACATGAAATTGAAAAACCCACAGTTTCTCAGATTGAGGTGACTCTTCAAGTGGAAAAGGAAATTGTGCCTCAAACTGTTGAAAATACTGGAGAAGTTGAAGTGGCTAGAATTGAATCTGTTCAAAATGTATAGCCCACTGAGATTGTTCAAGTGGAATTAGCTCAAGATTAACCTATATTAGAGGATCCAATCTTGGAGGAAATCAATGAAGAAGATGATCAAGAGGAGAAAGAACCAATTAATATGAATCAAGAAGAGAAACTTCTTGAAATTCACATTGAAATTATTAATGAGGATTTTTCTGTGGATGAGTTAGGGTAGGACACAAAGAAAGAATCATTAGAGAAGCCAGTGCAGAGAGAGGATAAAGATAAATCAGATGCAAAATCCCTACCTTTAGTTCTGTTAAATCCAGTGGAATCTCAGACTGAGAATCAAGCATAAGGTGCCTTTGATTCTATGAATGTAAAAGTTGAGGAGCTATATAGAAAGTTAACTGGAGTTGAATTAGAAAATGCTACTTTGAGAAGAGCATTGGAAAAGGAAAATCAGAGATTTTAGAAATTGAAAGCCAAATCTGTTTCAAAACAAGAAGTTGATGTTTTTAAGAAGAATATGTTGGCTAAAGTTGAAAATTTGAAATCTGAGATGGTAATGAAGTCAAATTTGGGATATTTTAATATTTTTATGGAGAAACAATTTGCAACTGTTAGGAATAGTCAAACAGGTACCTCAGGTACTTCACCTAACATGATAAGGAGATTTCATTCTAGTATAACAGTAATGATCAATATGAATGACAGATCACATGACCTTCAGTGCAATAGTGCTCCATTTTCTATCTTGTTAGACAACCAAAATCATTTTTTTGCACAGTTAACTTCAGATGAACCTAGAATAAGTACTTTGTTGAATAACTTCATAGGTAAGTAAACTGTTTTCATGGAAAATAAAGAAAGGCTTCATGAGTTCTTTAGAGTCAAATTGATTGAATATATTCATATAACTCAAGAGGGAAGTGATATCATTATCCAATTGGATGATGGATTAATTATGAGGATGAGGAATTAGTTACCAGGAATCAAGGAAGTAATCCGGAGAATATGAGACCAGTTTCAAACCATTGTTGAGCCAAACCTTGATGCCCAGTGTCATTAATGTACTTTTACTTATATTTTAATCAAAATATATTTTAATCAAAATATATTTTCATCCCTTGTTTATGTTTTATTAATTTGTTTTAATATACTTTCTATGTTATAATTCCCATAATCCAGCTTCGAATATTGGTAAATAGTTTATTATAGCACTTACTTAAGTTTATTTATATATTAAAAAGTTTTATATTCCTTATTATATTATTCTTTTTTGATATCACAAAAGGGGGAAAATTTTGGATAAACAAAACATTTTTTAAGCCTTTAAAATTTTATTTTAATCTTTTGAATCTAATACTCAAGGGGAGAAAAGACATTTTATTTTTCTTCCTTTCTTTAAAGGGGGGAAATATAGAAAAACATGAAATGAGAAATAGGGAGAGATTTTAAAAATTGAATGTTTATTTTTATATATAAAAATTTTGCTAAGACAATTTATATTTATTATTGAAATAATTTTGTTGAAATTAAATATTTTTTTTATCCTTGCTAAATTCAAAATTATATGAAATTAATTTTTTACGTTATTTTCATGGGTTTTATGATCATCAAAAATGGGGAAATTGTTGAGCAAGTGTTGTTTTAGTCAATACTTTATTATTATTAGGGGGGATTTTTGAGAACAATATCATATCTCTTTATGATAATTTTGATGTTCACAAATACCCTTATTTGTTATTCTAATGATTTTTCCTTTGAGTTTATTTCAAGAAATTAATATTATTTATATTATTATTTTGGGAGTACAATTAATGCATTTGATTGGCGAGAATTATTTGATAAAGTATTCAAAGATCACTTGAGCGTGTTCTGGAAACAATGCCATACCCTATGTTGAGGAGCATAGCGTAAGGATGGAATTCATCGTTTACTTCCCGAGAAATCAGAAAAGTATGGTTAAGCAACCATATGTTATAGAAACAATTATGGAAGAAAGAACCTTACATTTGGGACATCAGAAATGTATGGAATAAGTTTTCTATGTTTGGAAGGAACCTTACATTTGGGATATCAGAAAAGTATGGAAGAATAAACCTACAATTGTTGTGGAATGTTATGTTTGTTTCTGAAAAGTAATGTTCATCAAACTTACTATTATAAACAACCTTACATTTTATCAAAATGTATGGATCATATAAATTACATTTAGAAGCTGATAAAAGTATGAATTATATATCGTACGTTTGAGAGTTGCAGAGAAAAGTATGGATGATCAACCTTAAATTTGAATAATGGATGATCATCCTTACATTGTGAACCTTACGTTCAGAGAATATATGCTATGAAGTTCAACCCTACGTTTGATGTTGGAGATTTAAAATATGACTTTATCGAGCAACGGTATTTATATGGATTATTTGGCTGATTTCAAGCCAAATTAAAAGCCCAATTTTAAAGCACGCCTTTGACTGATTTAAATCTATTTATTTGTGATTCAAAAGATCGATTTAAGAGGAGCTTTTCATGCCAAATATTCAAGGGAGTTGCGACTACTCTTTCATTCAATCATTTGATTATATAAATTCTAAATGCTACATTTTTTGATCTAAATTTGAAAGGAAAATATTTTTTATTCTATATATATTTGTTATTTTTTATTACATAGATAGAGGAGAATCGTTGAAAAGAAGATCTGAATAAAATGATCTTGAGTTTTTCAATGCTATAGTTTATAGAGACATTCGAGTCGTACAGATCTGTTTTTACCAAGATCTATTAGACTCTGTTTTTCTGAAGAAGAGGAAAATCATTAAAGATTGTTTTTCTACATCGAAAATATATCATGAATCCATTTTTGTTGGAGTTGATTAATTTATTTCTATATCTATTGCAACTGGATCAACTCAGAACACCCCTTACCTGAAGATATTCTTTTCTGAAAGAGATGATCCATCTACTGTTAGTTGGGTGCTGTTGCAACTATGAAGAACAACTTGAAAGTATTTTCAGAAAAATATTCTATTTAGGTTGAGTAATCGGCTTCTCGTACTAATCTGTGTATTTGGTTCTGTGTATGAACTAGAAGGCTCTATTTTTAGTCTTAATTTGTAAAGGTTCCAACTTCCTGAACTCAGTTGTGGATGGTCTGTTGATAAGAGGAACAGATAGTGAAAATCACCAACCTCGTGGAGTAGAGCATTGGTGGAGTGGACTAGGGGCCTTCTGCTTCCTAAATCACTATACATCCTTTCATCCTTTAACTATTTATTTTACACTTCATAAAGGACGTGATAAAGATAAATGTACAGACTCGACCATCATCATTATTCGTGAAGAATTTGTAAAAGACACAATTCACCCCCTCTTATGTGTATTTGGTATAACCTAATCCAACAACCTGTTCACTGGAAAAGGATCATCCTGAGGACCCAAAAATCCATGGTTCTCAAGTTTTTTAAGAACAAACCCCATTTAAGAAGATTACTTGGAAACCTTTGGACCTTCCTCAATGTCCATTTGAGTTTCCACTACTAGGTTAGAACCATCTACTAGGGCCAGCACAACTACAACAGTGAGGTTAGCCAAACCAGATTCCACTTTCCCCAAAGGACTTTTCATAAAAGGTGTGGGAATACCCAAGTATCTCCTCAAATGGTTGACAAAATCAGAAACCAAGGGATTAATCTATGAATCCTCATGAGGAATAACATTCTCCAGAACTATGTCTGAGCCTACATACCCCTTTCCAGTCAATCCTTCTACATCATCCAAGGGAAACATCCTGATCACACTACTTTCTAGGATGGCCTCTTCAAAGAAGAGACCTTATGTTTTAGAAACTGAGTTGGACTTTGCATAGTCCCCCATGGCCTGTAAAAGGAAACCCTTATACAAGGCTGTTTGAAAAACCCCGGTCAACTAGTTCGTACACCTAGAGACATCGTGGCTGAGACGGTTGCATGACAAATAGAATAGGAACCATGATTCATATACAACCTTTTAATACCACTGAATATCACCTTCAATCTCTATCCCAATGGTATCCTACTGATTCTTGGAGATGTCAACTTCAACATATATTCAAGGGGAGATTGGGTGGCTTATGACGTTCATTCACTGGTCCAAGCATAGGAAATGACCCAATATATTTCTAAACAAATGAAGAATTGCTGGATTCTGAAATGGTAAGGGAATGCTAGAGAGTGAGATCCAAATCACCTAGATAGGAGGGTCTCTTTTCAGGTGAAAATCGAATGACCACCAAAAAATAAAGAAGCACAAACCTGAGATTAATCACAGAGAATTTTCCTAAGCATATATGAGATCACATTCTAATGAGAATAGAATCAGTAGGTGTCTCAAGTCCAAGAATACAACAATTGCCCAGTCCTGGAGCTCCCACTAGTTGGTAAATAAACTATCAAATGCATCAACTGTGGTCCATCTCTTATCAAAATGAGTGGCCAAAGAAAGATTCTTCATCAAAGAGGTATTTATAAACTCCAGGGAAGAGATTAGAGCCATTAAGACACCATCGATATGTGAGTGGGAATTAGGGTTGATGAGAATGGAGGGGAAAATGTGTAGCGAGGAAGGATCTGTGAATGTCTTGAAAGCCGAGGGGTAAGAAGGCGAGGGAGGATGAGGAAGACATGACTCCCCCCCGACTGGGAGTGGATGATGAGGGGAGGCATCTAAGAAGCCATCGCCTAGGGAATCAAGAGACGATGAAGTGATCAGAAGCTGAGATTGAAGGTTGATTATTTTTACCTCATATGACTTATGCGGATTTAACCACCATCATTTCTTTGAATCTCACTTTTCACGTCTAAAAGGGTAATTTTTAATGAAAATATTTTTGAAATTTATTTTTAATGAAAATATTTTACAAAAGTTTATTTAAAAAAATATATATTCCCCAATAATTTCTTAAAATATATTTTTATAATATTTCCATTCATCAACAACAATAACCCTTCATTTTTATCTACTTGGGTTATGTTGTATTGATACCATCCTTAATCTCCCTATGCATGGTTTATTATTGATTTGTCTAAGGATAAAATTCACATTCACATCCTTGATTCCTTTTAGTTCCCCTAAAATATTCAATTTCCTATGATTATTCAACATTGAAATTCCCCTAAATAACCATATCATTGTTCATATATATGATAATTTCATAAACCATATACGTTTTCGCATATGGTTTTTACTTTTAATTTTATTTTATTATTTGTGTAGATATTGATAAATTCATATCTCCTAACCCATATGGATATTTGGTAATGCACAATGTTAAACTGATTATTCGATAAATGAGGAATTATTTGGACTAGTATGACACGAGTGGGGACAAGTTATAGATAGCCCCTCGATGCATTGGTAAACTCATGAAACCGGTCATTTGGCTAGCTATCTTAGATGGGGTTTTACCCAAAATGTTTTAAATCATATTTTGAAAGGTCATGATGGTAAAGGTAGCATGTACCTAGGAAACATGACATTCAATAATAAAGCATTTCCATCATTTAGATTCAGTTATTATTTATCTATGCGATTTTGCATTGACATATCTATGGATATATATTTTTTCAATTCATTTATTAAATGGAATGTATTTTAGTTTCATATATTTACATATTTATTTTTAATTATATAGTTATTTGAATGGAATGTGTTATCAGTTATTTACCATTCCATTTTAATCTATTCTCATTGACTCATTATTGCTTCCATTTTATTTACCCTTGCTGAGAATTTGAGATCAAACTTATTATGTTTCTTTACCCAGGAACCCAAGAACCAAACTATGAATGATATGGTGGGATTTACTAAATAGATTAGAGTTATTATCGATGTTATTTTTTATTTATAAAGAAGAATAATTTTTTGTAATTATTGTAGACATTTGAAATACAAGACTCATTTATGTATCTAGTTTACCAAGACTACTAAACTCTTGGTCCTTTAGGACTTGATTCCTTGAAATCATGACAATGTAATTAGTATCAGAAACTATCTCTGGCTAAATTGCTTCAGGGTGCTATAGTTGGTGTCGAAATAAGTTTAATAGAAACCTTGGGAACTAGATTTAAAAAAACATAGGCTAGAGTAAATAACCCTAATATAGAATTTGAAGATTAGTATAGAAGAACATCCTAGAATTTTTCTAAGGTAGAGATTATGTGGATCTTACGAGCTATAAATCTATTTATGGATACTACAAGTAGATTGGGTTTTGGAATATATATACCTAGGTGTAATAACTCCAATAAGGTGTTTTGAGACTGACTTGGGGTAACCTGGTACATGACAATGGGCCTTACTGCTCACCTGGTCTGACACTCTTGAGGGATATTCTTATGATAATCCATGTATTATTTACAAACCATTATGAAGAATCTGAATGGATAATTGCAATGAATAATCATGGTTAAATATAAGGTTTTTTATATTGAAAACAAGGATTCATTATTTAGAAATAAAAATGATATTATAGATAAAGTCTCGACCAAGAAAGGACCTACGTGGAAATAAATGGATGAATTATTTTTGTATTAGGGTTTTATTGAAAACCATTTTTAAAAAGTCTATTAAGGGATTAAAATTATTTCAAGGATGTCCCTTAGATTTATTTTGGAAATTATATTAATTTGGTTTTAGAAATGGAAAACCTATAAGCCAGGTGACAACCAAAAAATCTGATAAGGCCATGGGTCATGAACCCAATACCAAAGGACTATAAGGGTTTCATCTAAACCAACGAACTATGTAATGTCAGGGTTAATTTTTCATTGTTTTTAGTCTAACAATTTCTGGAATAAATGTTAATGATGAACCAGTAATATCACTTTTGAGGATTATAGATCAATATATGAACGATATTAGTTTTGGAAGATAGTTAAAGTCAATTAGTTTTACTTGTCACTATTTTATTGGCCTTAAAATCCTTTAAAATTTTCCTTTAGTACTTTAGGAATAATAAATTCATTATTGGTAATTAATTCTTGGGGGTAAATGGATGAATTAGAATTTTATCGAAGCACTAGAAAAAAGTTAGGATTATTCATGTGAAATTGAAACCTACTATGTAAGAATATTTTTTTTATATTCTTGGTGAGTAAAATAATTACCCAACGTTAGAAAAATTACTTCAAAATAAAATGTTGTTCTAATACCTTAATTTCTATTGAACCGATTATCACTTATATCATCACATATTTATGGCTTCGAGGCCCTAAAATTTCCATTGATTATTAACTTCTCTTTGACTTATAACTTCATTCACTCCTTATAATATGTATTATTTTATTCTATGTACATATTTTTACTATCTAATAATGTTAACCTACTTTGAAACCTAGTTACATGGTTGTCCAAGTGGCCTTTGTACTTTCCAATATCTATTTTCTAGAAGATGTTTTACAAACCCTTCTCACAATGTTGGATTTCAATATAGAAAATATAAAAAAAATCTATTACCAAGATCAAGTTTAAATTGTGAAGAAACAATTTTATTAAGGTGGGGAGAATGTGACACCCCAAAATTCGAAAGTAAAAATTTGTATTCAATGATGTGTATGACACACAACAACATGTGCAAAAAGGGAATATAATAACCTGATAATATCAAATATATGTACTATATTAATTAAATATAATCTATTCTATATCTTTAATTTCATGTATCATTGAGTTATCTTTCATTACATATAAGAGATAACTTTCTTAATATCATGTGTTATATGAAAGATCTACCTTCCTTGATAGATTCCTTTACACGTAAGACCAAGTTTCACCAAAAATATATATATTATTAAAATATTATTATTTAATATAATATAATGTAACCTTGATATTATGTTAGTAGTTATGCACAATATTAAACAACTTATGAAAATTTATATTTCATATAAAGAGAAAATTATTTAATTGGTTACCAATTATTGATAAATGAAAATAAGAACCAATTGGATATAAAAAAGAAATATTATTATTTATATGCTTCCAAAGGAGTTTTGTCTTAATAAAAATAGTTAATTAAAATTAATTGATGATTTTAATGAACTATATATTTTATATATTCAATCAAATATCTTTTTATATTCATCCATTATATTTTATATGCTTATGATAAGAAAAAAACCTATTTTATACATAAAAAACCTATAATTTTTAAAGGCAATTTTACTGCCTTTCAATGGAGAACATATTTTAAATATGAATTTTGATACTTTTACTAATTTAATATGTCAACCTAAAACTCATATTTGAAATATAAAAATAAAAATTAGGTTATGGTGAATTTTTGATATTTTTCTAATACATTTCATTTTTAATGAATAATTAAAAATACTGAATTTTAGTTCAAAACTGATTTTTCATGTAATTTATTTATAAGGTTAAATTATATATTTAATTGGATTTAAAGAGAAATTAGATCATAATTTTCTCAATAAATTCATTTTAGGTAATTGTAATGAATTACACTTTGAAATTGACTATAAAATCATAACAAACATTCAAATGTTTTTTCTTAAAAAACTCACATTGGATGAATGGGGAACTATATCCAGTACCACTCAACATAGACTGATCTATGACCGTCACCCCATCCTATTCAATGTCTCTACAAAATACATGAAACCCAAGTTTCCTTTTAGATTTAATAATGTGTGGTTCTTTGATGTTGATTGCACTAATATCATTCAAAACTATTGGTTTTCAATGTCACACAACAATGATGCCTTTTCCTGTAATTTCAAATTAAGATATCTCAGACAGACTCTCAAAACACAGTGAAACTCCAAATCTAAAAAAATTAACAATGACATATTTCTTCATGAGAAAGAACTCAATGATCTTCAAAACAATAACACCGGATCTGACCTCAACAGCGAACTAAATCCAGAAATAAACTTTACGGTTAAACTCTACTCTTTGATCAATTTTAAAGAAAATATGAGGAAACAAGCATTTAAAGATAAATGGTTATCAGATGTTGACAGAAATACTATGTTCTATAATTCTCTTCAAATAATTAGGAAGGATTTTAGGCTATTAACCTTTCTAAAGGATGGGGAAAAAATTATTGAAAATGAAGATTAAATTTCCCATAATATAGTATCCTACCTTGAAACCATCTTCAACGGTCTAGATATCAACAAAGACCTCCTTTTTGAAGTCATTCTAATAGATATCGTTGAGAAGGAAAAAAATTTCCTTCTCAACACACCACTGGATCATGAAATCAAATACCATATTTAGTCTAAATCATGATATTGCTATGGATCATGATGGCTTCAATAATGGGTTCTTCCAAAATTATTGGGATGTGATTCATGCCAATGTTTGTAAACTTATAAAATCCTTTTTTTACTAATGGTGTTCTTCCTCATGCTATTAACGACAAATTTGTCACCTTGATCCCAAAAGTGGAAAATTCCTCTGATATTAACTTGTGTAGACCCATTTCTCTTATTAACACTCTTTATAAAATCATCTCTAAAATCATTGCAAACAGACTTTCAACTATCATGGAAAAAATTGTCTCTTGAAACCAATTTGGTTTTACTAAAGGTAGATCCATTCAAGACTACATCTGTCTAGCTTCTGAGTGTGTCAATAACTTGAACAAAGATAATATAGAAGACAATATTTCTATTAAACATGACATAATAAAAGCTTTTGACACCATGTATTGGAGATTTATCTTCAAGGTTCTTCAGGGAATTGGTTTTAATGCCTCTTTTCTCACTGCAATCAGAACTTATTTCACCTCAGCATCTATATCCATTTTGATCAATGGCTCTCATAAGGGATATTTTAAATGTATAAAATGTGTCACACAAGGTGATCCCCTCTCTACCATTCTCTTCTCGATTGAAAAATACTATCTTAGTCATCTGATCACTCATCTGGTGCACCAGAATAAGCTGAAACCCATCCATGTCTCTGAGAAAGTGAATGCTCCTACACAACTCTTTTACACTGATGACATCATCCTTTTCCTTCAAGGTGATAAAAGAAACATTCTTATTCTCAAAATAGTTCTTTCCAGCTATGAGGAAGTTTCCTGTCAAACCATTAGTTGGAATAAATCCTGCATCTTCTTTGGGAGGAGCTTTCCTACCTTTAGAAAATGTTACATTATCAGTGACTTAGGTCTAAAAGAAGGTACGTTTCCTTTCACTAATCTAGGTGTTCCCATATTTTGGGGAAGGCCCAAGTCTTGCCACTATGTGACTATAGTTGAACAAGTCCTAAATCAACATTCTTCTTGGAAAGGTAAATCTCCCTCTATGGCTGGTAGGACTTTCCTTGTAAATTCTACTGTTGTCTCTGATATGGTTTACTCCATGATGGTCTATAAATGGCATGTTGGTCTGATCAAAAAAATAAACACCGCTATAAAAAATTTCTTATGGACTAGTAGTACTTTTGAAAGGAAACACGTGGTTGTCCCTTGGTCAACTTGTAGAAAGACCATTGATAAAGGTGGTATTGGCATTAAAAATATAAAGTACTTTAGTGAATCCCTTCGAGATAGAATTACTTGGAACCTTTTTCACAATTCTTCTGATGCTATTACCTTTCTCAAAACTATATTTCTTGACAAAATTAATATGGGAAAGTAGAATTTTAATAACTCTTACATATGGCTATCCATCAAACAATATTTCTCCAATAATATGAATAATTCCATATGGATAGTCTCCAGAGACTCCTCCATTAAATTAAGGTTGGATAACTGGACTGACACTCCTTTGATTTCTATGATTTCACCCAACAAAATCCATGAGAGTGATAAATAATCTATTAGAGAAATTATAAACTCTCATCCTAACCACCTCCCTTATACTATTATGAATGTCATTTAAAACCAGACTTTTTCTTATACTAATGATTTCTTAATATGGAAACCTTCTCACAATGGGATGATTAACTAAAAAAATTTATACAATCAATATTTATGTAACAGTAAAAGTTATTATAGTTGGATAAAACAATTCAAAAATCCTTGGATAAATAACTCAAGATTAAATATCATATGAAAAAATGCTCACAATAGAGTTCCCACATAGATTTTTCTTAAATCTTTTGGAATCCATATCTTCTCTAAGTGTAGAATTTGTAATCAACATAGAGAAGATGTTGACCACCTATTTCTTTCTTGTGCCACTACTTCTGATCTTTTGAACAATATTCTTGAAATGTTTTATTGTATATGGTTGATTATTGACTCCATAAAAAATAAACTAAAGAAATGTGTAGATGTTTAATTCTCTCAACAAATCAAAAACGTTTTCCTAGCTGTAGTTGTTGAACTCCACCATGTGATCTGGTATGATCAGAATACTATAATTCAAAACAACTACCCACTCAATGAAAATTTAGGTCAGATGTGGATCCATATTTCTATATATGTAACAAATTTTATGAAAAAGTTACATTTTCACAACATTTTCCATGACTTGGGAATCCTGAGACTTCTGCGGGTTAATGGAAATTTCTGTCAACCTCATTTCACTCAAGAGGTGTTCTGGAGAGATCCTCTTCCTAGTTGGATCCAAATTAATACTGATGGTGCCTTATAAGGAAATATAGGCCATGTGGGATGTGGTTTTATCTTCATAAATCACCTCAGTTAGATCCTTGGATGTTTCATGGGTAGCTATGGCATAACCACCTCCCTTAAAGCTGAGATAATTAGCTTAATACATGTTATTGCATTTGCCAAGCACTTTGGTTGGAACAATCTATGGATTGAAAGTGACTCGATGAACATAATACAAGAAATTTGAAGTGGAATGACACACCCTGTTTGGCTGATTACTACCCGTTGGATGAAATTCACCCATTCACTTATCAACCACCACTATATAATCACATATGTTTATCGAGAAGCAAACACAGTTGCAGATGGCCTGGCCAACATGGGAGTAAATCAAGGAAACACTTGATTTGAAGAACTCCTAGCTGATCTTATTTCTTTACATGAAAAAATAATAATATGATCCCATATTTTATACTCATTTAATCTTTCTTTTTATAACAATTGTTCTTTGGTCATTTTGGACCAAGGAATTATCTTTTTTAAAAAACCCACATTATCGCCCCACATTCAGGATTAATTTTAAATTAATCTCTACCAATTATATGAATGGAATATGGAAAAATGGATTCTATATTTGGAATTAGAATAATTTATAATATCTAATAAGGCTAAATTTGTTTTTTCCAAAATATTTATGAAAGTAATTAAAATTAATTACATCGATTAAGGTAAACTTAATCTTAACTAAGGACTAAATCATAACATTAAGGCTCAAAATGACCTATAAACTTATAAAGAAGTTATTGTATGGCTATATATCTACCCTATAATCTATTGGATCTAATTGGGACCATTATTGGATCCACTTTCAACATGAAAAACGTGGGAAGAACTCCTTTGTCAAAAAATTACCATAATGCCACTACTTCTTCACTATAAAAGGACACCATTTCTCCCCATTTCCCATACCTCTCTAACCACTTAGGTTCGGCCAATATATTCCCAAAAATAATTACAACAAACCTAACCTAGAACTTTAAGCCTCTATTTGTGAAACAATACTTCTAAGGAATCCCTTTGGTATACACCCAAAGAAGTTACTCGATTTTATGGTAATGCTTTCCAACGATCACTTTTCTTTCATTTACTTCTCCACAACCTAAAATATTATTTTTACATGATAATATAATAACAATTTTATCTTGAATATACTATTATTTTGTTTTATTAAGGTCTCTAACTACACTTACACAAACTTCCATCGAATGGGAAACATACATACTATTTCTGTGTATGACGAACTACTGACTCATGAAATGACGAGTGTTCATTTTTTTACTTTACCACCATTTATGGTGGCCATTATAATAGAAACTCTATTTATATATTTTATATATGATATTAAGAAATTATTTTTACCTCTTTAATACCTTTACAACACATATCTTTATACTTTCCATTTTATGTAAAAACAATAACATCGCTTGAGGAAGTGTAGACTACCGGCCCCTCAAAGCGATGTGATTCGTTCACATGATCCATGGAATGTATAAAGGATAATTATAATTAAAAAATTGTTACCTAAAAAAATTGTATAATATTCATTAAATAATTACCATTATTTAAATATATATATATATATCGTTATCTTTATTGTCCTTTCACACACTAAAAAGTGATAATGTCAGTTGTGGATGTGTGGAATGCCGCCTTTTCGACATGGTGTGATTCCTTTTTACATCATAAGAATTATATTAATAAGTATATATATCTAAATAATATTTATTTATGATATAATTATCACTCTAGAAATATATAATGCTACTTAACTTATTTTCATAACAATCATTGAAAAATGAGAATGTTACTAATGTGAACATATAGCCTACTGTTTCCATGATCATTGATTAATTTTTCATAACCAAATTTAATTATTTTTTAAAATTATAATTGATGTATACATATAATAATTTTTTAATTATTATTATTCTATATATTTTATATAATGACCTCTTTCACTATAGTTGACCTACCAAAGTTGTTTTTGTCACATAAACTGAATTTTAGTCAAAACACATGATGTGATATTAATTGTTTAAGTAGTTGTATACAACATAGTAATAAGTGAGATAAATGTAATGATAAAAATGAAATTTTTTCTCAAAAAAGTATAAAATTTACATAAGTTTATTATATATGATGTTAAAGGACGTTCACCTGAAAGGAAACAGAATGTAAGAGATTTCATCTCAATTTACATTCCATTAATACTTATTTATTGTTATAAACTTAGTTTATTTTACATGGTGTATATAATGCACCTTTACTTGATATATCATGAATCTCCTTAAGATGAAGATATTATAACATTAATTTAATTTTATTCCTTAATGAGGTTTATGATTTAAAATGTTTCAATGTGGTATGAAACACTTTGGAATATTTAAAAGTTTATTTTCCTAAAAAATGATACTAATAATATTTTAGTCGTATTTCCATATGAGGAAATTAAATCACCATTTTTCAATAAATCCTTTTTTTCTACTCTGGTTTTTCATGTTAATTTTCATGTATTTGTACCATTTTCCAACTCTTTAGTACTCAAAATGTTTTAAAAATGCTTTTAAGAAATCCACACTTTATTTATCTCTTTAGTTAGAGAACCTTTTTTCTTCTTAAAACCGCGTTTTACTAAAATGTTTTTAAAATTATTTGGTAAATTAATTTTTACCTTTTTTCTTTTACCAACATTTTAAAAGGAATCTTCTTGTCCCTTTCCAAATAAGAATTTTTTATAACATTTTTACTGTACAAAAGGAACGATCTTTTTACCTCATGAAACTTGTACAGATTTACCCACAATCATTTCTTTTATGCTTTAATTACATGTTTAAAAAGTTAATTTTTAAAGAAAATATGTTCAAAAGTTATTTACAAAGAAAAATTTTTTAAAAAAAAATTATATTTTCCACTAGAATATTTTTGAAAGATCTTTTTATAATATTTCCATTGATCAATGAAAATCCCCTTTATTTTACTCTACATGGGGTATTTTTTATTGAAACCATCCATAATATCCCTCTGGATGGTTGATTATTGATTTTTAAAAATATAATATTCACGTCCACTTGATTGATTACTTTTAGTTCCCTTAAAAATTTTAATTTTCTAAGATCATTCGACATTAAAATTCCCCCAAATAACCATATCATTATTCGTGAATATGATTATTTCATGACCTGTATACTATTTATCATAAATTATTTAAATAAAATTTTATTAGATTATTTGGGTAAATATTGATAAATCTACATCTCTTACTCCATATGGATATTTTATAAGGCACATTGTTAAATTGATTATTTGATATACGAGGAATGTTTTGGATTGGTACGACACGAGTGGTTCCCAATTAAAGATACCCCCTCGATGCATTGGTAGTCTCATGGGAAGATACATTTGTATTTCCACCTTATATGGTTTTTTACTCGAAATGTTGTCAAGCATCTTATGAAAGGTCTTGACGGTAAAGGTAAAATGTACCTAGGAAACATGGCCTCCAATAATCAAGTATTTGCCTCATTTAGATTTAGTTATTATTTATCCATGAGATTTTTTGTAAACCTATCTATGGGTACATTTCATTTTCAATTCATTGATAAAATTTCATGTGTTATAGTTTCATACATTTACATTTTGATTTTTACATATCTAGTTATTTGAATGGAAAGTGTTATTAGTTATTTTCCTTTCCATGTTAATTTATTTTAATTGATTCATTATTACTTACACTTTATTTATCCTTGCTGTTGATTTGAGATCACCCTTATTATGTTTCTTTCCCTAGGAATCCATGTAGCATAATATGAAATATAATTAGGGATATAATAGATGGGATTTAGTTATCTATGATGTTATTTATTTATTTATAATGAATAAAAAATGTTTTAATTAGTGTATAAAATTTTAATACAAGACTCATTTATGTATCTGGTTTACCAAGACTACTAAACTCTTAGTCTTTCAGGACTTGATTCCTTATAATCATTCCATTTTAATTAGCACAAGACACTGACTCTGGGCTATCTAGGTTTAGGGAGATACACTTACACATCATGACATTAGTGAATGGTCTTTTTCAACTAAAAATCAGAAATTTCACAAAAATATAATCTTCTACTTTCATCTACATCAATTTTTATAAATTATAAAAATATTAATTTCCTAATTTATAAATTTCAATGATATTTACTTCCCTGTTGAACTCTTTTTTATTTAGTGTGAAATAATTTTTCACCTGATATGAAATTATAATGTTTTTCAAGTCATCCAAAATAATATTGTTAAGATAACAATCCTCTAGAGAAGAAACATTGGCATTAAATATATATAAAAATATAAAGTATATTCCAAACCACCATTAAATATTTAAGAGCATAAAAATCCTATAATTATTTACATGAACTACTTTACCATTTTAATGAATTCATAAAAATATTTACCTTTAATCATATATATATCTTGATACTTAAATTTCAAAATTTATAATTGAACTGTCTTGACATTGAAGTTTCCTTTATAGATATTTTGTAGCTTATCCAAAATGTATTTTAAATTATTAATACCTATTAAAAATTTAAAAAACCTTTCTCTAAAAGCGAGGATAATAAAAAATTTCACACATTCCCATTAATCTTTAAATTATCTCTAGTATCCCTACCCAAAATAGCTCCTCGAGAAAAAAGTGAAAAACCACTAGTCCAAATTTTTATAACATAAATTCACAATGAGTGTGAGTAGGTTATCATTATCTTATTCAAAAAGTTAAAATTTCTCCCATTTAATATGAAAACACCATTCCTTTTCACGGAATTTATAAAAAACTGGAATGGTATAAAATATCATATCACAACACAAACATTACTGAACAACTTCAATTGAGAATCTTTATCACTTTATTGATTCTAGAAGATGGATAAAATCTTAAACACCAATTAAGTTCAATAACCTTCACAGACAAAAAATTAAATCCTGTTGATCTTGTAGGAAACCTAGACTATATTGATACCACTTCTAATGGAAATAGTCATGGTTTTGGTTCATTGTGTGGGGGTGAATCACTGAACACCATTTTGTTTCCGTTTTAGGATTTCAAAAAAAAATCAACCTTCATCAATTGTTATATGGAGCGATGACACTATTAAACTCTCACACACTGAGTAAACCAAAAAAACAAAGAACACATTAAATAAAAGGTTTACTACTCAAAATAATTATCTTCTCATTTGGATAATATATAATTAATTAAGACCACCCATTCCAATAGAATCAACATTTTACTTAAATATGTAGTGTTTATCCTTAAACTTTTATTATCATAATAAAATAAAACATTCTCCTGATATAAGAATAAAGTACTCTTAATTGACCAATATTGTCACTAATGTTTTCTTGACCTCACCGAGGTAGAGTAATTTCCTCTCATAAATTGTATAATACTCCCACACTTTTTCACATCATAGAATATGCATACATTATTTTTTTTTAATGTGTATTTTTTTCACACTCACTCACATTTATCCATGTTTACTACACCTTTATATTATATTATATGTCTTCATGAAAGACCCTTGATAAATTTTATCTTTTATAGTAACAACACCTTTTCTTCATCAAATTTGAATATAAAATTTTTATTTCAAAAAAATATCTTCGTTCTACATCTTATTAAAATACCCATGCTTATTCTTGTTGGATCTATCTAGGTAATCATGACATGAAAACATATATTTCAATGATATTGACTAGTTATCCACAACTACTTGTTTCTTTATGACATGATAAATTTCTATACAATGCAAGGAATATTTTACTCAAAACTCTTAGGGGATGTTTCAATTATTAATGGAACAATATATCTTTTATCTACTTGTATCGTTATTTATGTTCATAATGTTTAATCCCTCTAGGAATTGATTTAGCATTATCATATAATTTTTCTGGTAATATCTAGAAACCTTATATATTATTTATCCCATATATATCACTCTATTACTGGGTGAACCTTACATATCATAATATCACCCTTACATATTCCATTTTACATTCATCAACACTTATGTATTTCTTTGAAGAAACATATATACTATAGGATTTACCAGTTTTCCCCAATATAATCACTATAAGGGTGGCCCTTACATACCAACATAAATTCTATTTTTTATTGAGGACTGCCATTTTATATCCCAATCTAACTATTAAGAGGGTAACCCTTGTGTATTTACCAGAAGAATAATATATTCTATGTGATTTACCATTTTTAGAAAACTTCCATTCAAGCAAGAGTGAAATTATGTATTGAGAGAATTAACCTTTATGTACCACCATACAACACAAAGTGACCCTTTTTTACTACCCATAGTAACATTTATGTACTGGTATCATTTTTATTTTTTAGTAAGACTAGTCATAGTTACCCTTATATATCAGACTCTCTTGGATAAACCATTAAATATTGAGCAAGGTAACCCTAACATATTTGGGACATTTTCATTTTTCAAAACCAATTTTAATTAACACCAAAAGTCATTCAATAATTATTAAAACATCTCCAAAATTATTAAAAACACCTCTAAACAACCAAAATCATACATATCACATGAAAAAAATTATTTTATGTGAGTTTCAAAATGTTTTATGTATTTAAAAAAAATCAAAAAAATAAACATATCCAATCCATTATCTTCATATATTTTCTCCCCTTTCACAATGAAATATAATAAAAGGTAATATTCTTTATCTAATGATCTCAAAAAACTTCACCTGGGTCTATAAATCACCCCAAGGTCATAAACACTATATATCTCACCATATTTTATATTCATGGTCCCAAGAAATGTTAATATCGTAAATGAATTACAATATGTTTGTTTTTAATTATCCTACCTCCCCTAATTATTGAAAAAATATAATCATTATTTAGAAAGGGTGGTATCAATTCACATAACAAAATGTTCCATAAATTATTCCACACTAAGTTTAAATAAATAATTCACGATGTTGAAAATAATAGGGACTAATTTAGATAAAAAATCAATCCATAAAAAAACATGAAAATGATACCAAATACAAATTATTTTCTCAAAGGATGTTAAAATATTTTTTGGATTATTCTTATTCATTGAACAAATTCTTAAGCTATTTTCTACCAAAATTCCTAAAACCATCATAAAACATATATATATATTTTTTAAAAAAATGGAAGGTATAGATTTAGAAATAAACCCTTGATTTTCTCAAATGTTTAATAAAACAAGTAATTTATCAATTTAACCTACCCCTTGTAACATCAGACTTTATCTTTCAAAAACATGGATTTGTGATTATGAAAATATACCCCATCAATGAAAATTTCCAATATCATTCCAAAAAAATAGATTCACTTGAAATAATAACTTATAGAAACATCTCAATATTGTCCACCATATCAGATTCATTGTAGATTAACTTCATCAAGGATTATCATTTTATAAAATAATATAAAAAATCTCCAATTTTGGATCATACTCAAGATGGTGACTTTACTTAAATTCTATAATATTTATTCCATCTTTCTCTATTTTTCTCCCCCTTTATCATCCATCACCTTTAATTCCCTCCATAGAAATAAAAATCACATTATATATAAAAATAAATTTCTACTCTTTTCCTCCTCAATTATAGAAACATGTTTAATATTTTCCTTCAAAATAAGATACCCCTTCTTTCAAGCTCCGTTTTTAGTAAAACAAACATTATTTCTCCCTTAGTCTTATGATTAGAAATATTGGGAATCATGAACTTTTTAAATTCATTAACAACCTCACTTTATATAATTTGACCCTTTATATAAGTAATGAAATGACATGACTATCTTAGTTAGAGTTTATTATTATTATGAATATCCACCTTAGAAGGATGAATGATAGAACAATACATAAAATTTTGTCTATCTTATATAGAATATCCAAATATCTCCTCAATAACTCTTGAGTGTTCTATTATAAACAACTTATCATGAAATTAATGTTATTCTCCATGATAAATTTCTTGTTACCCTTTAACAATTGTATTCACTTATGAATTTTCCATATTTGTTTCCATTTCCAATTGAGCATTAAAAATAATCATAATTTTTCTAGGGACATGATTATATTTCTTGGTTCTTCCTCATGGATAATCATGAATATTTATGTTACCCACTTAGGGTAAACAACCATGTGGATTGAATACTTATTTAGGGAGGTATTCCTCTTAAAAATAATTTTACTTCTATATAGAATTGATTTAATTATTTTTAGATATATATTCCATGCATTTAAAACTATAATAATTGCTTGTTTAAAAAAATAATGGCATTCCCTTTCTAATATAAATGATGAATCTTATTCTTGTTGTTGTAACAACCTTCTTGAATATATTAGTTATCCTCAATCCATCATTTCTATTTTTTATTCTAATACAAAGATAATTAAATTAAATTTATTCTCAAATTATATGTTTTATTTCCATTAACAATATTTGTTATATGTTCTATTGATTTGGAGCAACATGATTTTTTATTATGAACACTTCCATTTAAATTTCTATAGAAAATCTCTAAGATTCCAAATCAATTGGAGATAAATACATCTTGATCCTTATATTATATATTTTTAATAACCAATTATTTTATTCCAATTGATTTTATATAATTTATTATTCTAGTGGTTAAAATATTATGATAGAAATCATGTGCTTTTTTCATATTCCTTTAATGTCAACAATAATAGACCTTAAATCATGTTCTTTTATTTTCAATAGTAGTTCAGACAACATGTGTGTAACGACCCAAAGTTTTTCAATGGAAATTACCTTCTTATATTTATGTCATAAAATAACATGAAATCACAACATAATGAACTACTATGTTATAAGTGACCTTTCAACATAAGTTTGTCACTCCTATGTTTGGAATTTTGAAAATCCGACATACACAGTTGTGTTCAAGATGATCTTTGGAGTCTAATGAAAATAATAATAATTTTTGGTGAATAGTGACCTACCCTTATGAATAGTAATATGACCCTTATGAATAGTAAATCATCGAACATATGAGTAACATTACCTATGAATAATTAAATAAAGTTTATACATCTTAGAAAGTGACAATTTGACCTTAGTAAACGTTTTGGTAATTTGTAAGTCATAAATAATTAATTATAATTAATTAATTAATGTAAAATAATATTTATTCCATAAAATGTATTCATAAATTATTTAATCAATGTATTATTGTTTTAGATAATTTTGTAAGACCCTACGTAATTTTAGAAAGAACTATAAAATCATTTTTAACTTTTGAAAAACTATTTTTTTAAGAAAATTATGATTTTAATTAAATATTAAATTAATAAAATATAGAAAATTATTTTTTAAAAAAATGGACTTTATTTTTGGATTCTACACATCAAAAAATGGTAGCGGTAAATTTTTGGGTTTTTCTGAAATACTTCAATTTTCGAGTGAATAGTAAAAAATACAGTTTTTCGCATAATCGGTGTATACTAAATTGCATCATTAATGATGTAATGTTGACATAAACATTCTAGAACCTTAGTTTTTACCAAATTATATTAAATCTCATAAATGGTTCCTCAGAATACAATAAATCCAATTCTCAAAACTAAAAAGAACTTTCCAAGGCCTAAAGTCATAAAGGTTATTTCTTAAAGTGTCTTTTTCTCTTCCTTCCACATTCCTTTTAATAAATTAATGAATTAGGATTATAAAGAATAATTAAATCCTAAAACTAATTATATTATATTAATATATGGTTTAGGATGTCAAAAAACTACTATTACAAGTCTAACTCTTGATATATTATTTTATTTAATATTTTATACCAAAAACACATCCCTCCTCATGTATAAATAAGCCCCCCTCCTCTTGACAAACCACACCTCTCAAGATTCAATAATTGTCTAATATCTTCCCAATCATCTCCCCTATCCCCTCCCCCACGTCCAAGAGCTTCTGTTCTCATCAAAAGACCAAGCTTAGGCCCTTAAGGAGGTTCTCAAGAGGAGGATTCTAGAGGTAATTTCTCTCCCTCTTCTCCTTTATTTTCCTTTCAAGTTCAAGTTCATTTCTTGATCTCTCCCCACTTATTTTAATCTAAATTGTATTTTAACTCCAGTATTATACATATACTGGAATTTTATGATGCTAATGGGATATTATATCACCTCACCCCCTTTCCCTCTTCCTTTTATTTTATTAAAGAGAACGTTGTTCATGAGGTGTTAAATTTATCACCTTCAAAAATGACATGCTCTCTTCTTCCATTTCTACATTCAAATATGGTCATGAAACCATTTTTATGGTTGAACCAGAATATGTTATATGTATTATGTTCTATTTTAAGTTCTGTAAATAACCTATGGCCATATTACTAAGTGAAATGTTAAAACAAGTTCGTTGTGATCCAAAAACCGCTCAAATTAAACCAAATAATCGTCAATTAATTCTTATATAATGATTCACCCACATGGATATAATATAATTAATTATAAAATAATTAAAGCTACTGTAAATAACTAATAACATGTAATATAATTTCTGGATTTTTACCCATGATCTACCCAAACTTCAATTTAAGAATACAAGTGAACCACCGAAGAAAAACCATAAAAACAAACATCCCCAAACAACGTTTTTAAACTCTATAAGTCATCCAAAGGAACATAATATGACATAATGAAAATATAATGAAACCTATTAATGCACGCATGGTTCTAGATTTCTAATTAATAAATATAATATCATTATATAAGACATTAAAGAGAAGGAATCATTCAGGTACAAGGTAAGGGGAAATTCTCGAACCCAACTTTCATCCTTCGGGTTCTTCCTCTTTCAATCCATTTTTGATATGGTCACTCCTTAAAGATCATTTTTTCATCATTTTCTTTCCTTTTCTGGGATATACATGTTTTCAAATGATGTTTATGTCAATCCAAATGTTTTCCAAAAGAACTCTTCTTTTAAGAACTCAACTTTTGCCTCTCATTCATGGTTGATGGTTCTTGTATCAAGTATGTTATTCCCTCTTTCTTTTGGGAACCCAAAGTTATGAATGTGTTCTTATGAGATGAAACCCATTCCTTTTCATGGGTTAGTTATGTTCATTTATGTTATATTTTTATTTTGGAATACATGATAAATGATAATGTTATGATGCGACGGGTGCGCCCAGAAGTATAAAGCGCAATATGAATGTTTAAATGTGACGGGTGTGCCCAGAATTATACAGTGCTCCAATGCATTGGGTAAAGTGATTAATCTCATGAGTAAATGTGAAGTGATGTGTGAACAAGATTCTATCTTGGTTCACAAGTATTTGTGGTAGTTAACAACTAAGACATGATGTTTCATTTTTATGCATTGCCACATTTCAAGTCTATTATTTATGCTCCTCTCATGTTCATGATATTTTTCCTATGTAATAATTATTCTCACCCCATGATATATTATTCTTATATATCCTTTTACTGGGCTTTTAGCTCACCCCTTTTGATGTATATCCTCAGGTGGCTACATGTACTAAGGAGAGGAAAAGTGACAATAAGAAGCTATAGAAGAAGAAATTAAATGAATGTTTATGCTCGATGTCGTAACTATTATGTGTGGTCCTAGTTTGCCCAAGACACTAAACCTTTAGATCCTCTATGTGTAATACTATTATGTTGTTTATCTTTTAAATGAATTAACTGTAATGTAAGAAAAGGTCTGGATTCTATAGTTAGTATCAAAAGAAATGTTTAGTTAATTTGGGAATTAAGATTAGTGAACCCTAGAGAAAACTTATAGTATGAGATTAAGTAAAAATATGCACACAAGAACATATACCTAGGGATCCCATATGTTATGTTTTTGTATAATTGTGTAAATGAATAAGTTATTCATGACTTGATTACTTATGTTTTGTTCTAACCTTTTCTATTTTAGAAAATGGTGGGAACCAGGGGAAATCAGGCCAACAACTCATGCAAGGGCCAATGAAACGATTGCCCGAACGACATCCTCAATGATTTGGGAGGTGGAGTTAAAAACTTCATGTCGGCGCTTACCCAATTATCTCATGTTATGAATAATAACCATAATAATGGGGAACATCCTCCTTCACCAAAGAGGGAGCAACTAGCTATCGAATGTTGTATGCGGCAACAACCAACAACGTTTTGTGGATCTTCTGATCCACTAGTTGCGGAACAGTGGGTCAACTCCATAGAGAAGATCTTTTCTTTACTTCAATGTTCTGAGATGGAGAAGGTGACTCTAGCCGTCAGTTGTCTATATGGAGAAGCTGATCAATGGTGGTCTTTGATTAAGAACATCAAGCCAAGGGAGGAAATTGAAGAGATGGAATGGGAATACTTTAAGATAATGTTTCTTAATAAGTATTTCCCAATAACTCTTCGCACGAATATGGAGAGAGAATTCATAGAGCTCAAGAAAAAAGAAGGAGAATCTGTCACAACCTATGAAGAGAATTTCACAAGGCTTGGAAGGTATGCTTCGGGTTTTTTTATCAACAATGATAGCAAAATTGATAGATTCTTCAGTGGGTTAAAACCACACCTTCGAAAGGCTCTTGAAATTAGAGACTTTGGGAGTTATGAAGAATTTGTTGGGTGTGCTCTCAAAGTGGAGATGGAGTTTGGAGAATGGTCCCATGGATATGGTGATATGAAAATAAATATGGAGTTTCAAGCTGGTGGAACTAATGATAATGGTGGGAAGAAAAATCAACGACCCACATGCCAAAAATGTGAGAAGTTGCAAAATGGGAACTGCCTCAAAGGTATGGGGAAATGCATCAAGTGTGGGAAATAAGGACACCATGCTCAAGAGTGTCGAAAAGACATGAAAAGGAAGGATAATGTAGCCGATGAAAGGATATAACCACTCGTGGTTCAATGCTACAACTGTAGGGAGCTAGGGCACTATACAAACTAGTGCACCAAACGTCGAGCTCTTGAGGGTAATCAGCTTCAGCAACGACCAAAGACAAAGGAACAAGGGAAGGATTATGCCATCACCACTGACACGGTGGAGCATGATAATGAAGTCGTACAAGGTACACTTCCTATTCACTCAAGAATGGAAAAAGTATTATTTGATTTTGGTTCTAAGCATTCCTTTATATCTTTCAAGTTTGCTAGAACTATAGAATTGAAGCACCAAAACCTTGAAGTAGAGATATCTATAAGAAAACCAAGTGGTGAAATCATTGCAACCCAAGTATTGGACTCTTATCCTGTTGGCGTATGTGGGAAGATTCTTCCCGAAAATCTCGTAATACTTCCCTTGGTGGAATTCGACACTATAATGGGAATGGATTGGCTCCCGTTAAATAGAGCACATATCAACTGTCAGGAAAAGGAAATATATTTCCATATTCCGAACCATCCCATGCTCCTCTACAAAAGAAAGGAAGATCTTGAATCTCCTTTGAGAAATCCATCAATGGTTTGGGTGTTGATTCCCTATGAAGAAGCATACCTAGCCCAAATGGTTGAGTCGAAGGAAAGTTCTAACCTTGAGGAAATTCCCATCGTGAGGGAATACAATGATGTATTTCCCGAAGAGTTACCCAGAATTCCCCCGGATCGTGAGGTAGAGTTCTCAATTGAACTCATACCTGGAGCTTATCCTATCTCGAAGTGCCCCTATAGGATGGCTCCTATCAAACTGGAGGAGTTAAAGAAGCAGCTTCAAGAGCATATGGACAAAGGGTTCATAAGCCCTAGTGCATCACCTTGGGTTGCGCTAGTGCTCTTTGTGAAGAAGAAGTATGGAACAATGTAGCTGTGTATCGATTATCGGGAACTCAACAAGATCACCATAAAGAACAAGTATCCTCTCCCTAGGATTGATGACTTGTTTGACCAGTTAAGAGGAGCTCAATAATTCTCCAAAGTGGATCTTATTTCTGGATATCATCAAGTAAAGGTGAAGAAGGAAGATATTCAGAATACTGCCTTCCGAACAAGGTATGGGTGCTATGAGTTTTTGGTGATGCCCTTTGTACTTACTAATTCCCTTGAAATCTTCATGGATTTGATGAATAGAGTCTTTAGACATTACCTCAACAAATTTGTGGTAGTGTTTCTCAATGATATTCTCATCTACTCCAAGATCAAGGAGGAGCATGAAGAACATCCAAGACTTGTGTTGGTGAAATTGAGAAAGGAAAAGTTGTACGCCAAATTCAGAAAGTGTGACTTTTGGATGAATCAAGTCACATTCTTGGGACAAGTGATCACAAGTGAGGGAATATCTGTGGATCCTTAAAAAACAAAGGCGGTTGAGGAATGTCCCAAGCCCTCTAGTGTCACAGAAATCCGTAGTTTTCTTGGATTAGCTGGGTACTACCGACGTTTTGTGAGAAACTTCTCACGATTGTCAAGACCGCTAACTAAGTTAACAAGGAAAGGGGTAAAGTATGTCTGGATGGAAGAATGTGAGGGAAGCTTCAAGGAGCTAAAGATAAGGCTGATCACTGCACCTGTACTCACACTGCTGAAAAGTGGAGAAAGTTTTGTCATATATAGTGATGCTTCAAAGAAAGTCTTGGGTTTTTTACTCATGAACAATGATAATGTGATAGCCTACGCCTCACGAAAGTTAAAGATCCATGAGAAGAAGTACCCGACGCATGATCTAGAGCTGGCGGCCGTGATGTTTGCCTTGAAAATCTGGTGGCACTACCTTTATGGTGAGAAGTGTGACATATACACCGACCCCAAGAGCCTAAAATATTTATTCACACAAAAGAAGCTCAACATGAGTCAAAGGAGATGGTTAGAGATAATCAAGGATTACAATTGCTCTATTCACTGTCATCCTGGAAAGGCGAACAAGGTAGCTGATGCTCTAAGAAGAAAAGAACATGCTACTCTATCCATGCTGTGGACTGAGAAAGACCCAATCTTTGTGGATATGAAAAGGATGGATTTGGAAATAATAAGGGTAGGGGATACATCCTACCTTTCCCAAATGATTGTGCAACCATCCATCCAAGAAAAGATTAAAGAAGCACAAATGGATGATGTGGAGATACAAAAGAGGGTGAATGCAATAAAGGAAGGGAAGCTGCAAGAGTTCCATATCGACGACGATGGTGTGATTCGGTTTGGAATGCGGCTTTTTGTGCCTTTATCACCCGGGATAAAGAAGGAGCTATTGGATAATGCACATAGCTCAACTTTCTCTATCCATCATTGGAGTACCAAGATGTACCGTGATCTCCGAGAACACTACTGGTGGGATAACATGAAGAAGGAGATTACGGAATATATATCAAGGTGCTTGGTATGCCTACAAGTTAAAGTTGAGTGACAAAAGTCCAAGAGTATGATGCATCCATTGCCTATACCCATGTGGAAATGGGAAAACGTTACTATAGACTTTGTCAGAGGTCTCCCGAAGACGTCAAAGGGAAATAATGTGATATGGGTTGTGGTTGACCGACTCACTAAGACCACCCATTTTATCGCTATTCGGGAAGACCTCTCACTTGATCAACTTGAAAAGATATATGTGAAGGAAGTGGTGAGACTGCACGGGGTTCCAATCTCAATTGTCTCTGACCATGATCCAAGGTTCACATATAAGTTCTGGAGGAGCCTTCAACATGCTTTGAGTACTGAATTAAATTTCAGCACGACCTATCACCCCCAAAATGATGGCCAGTCTGAAAGGACTATTCAGATGATTGAAGATATGCTAAGAGCCTGCTCTCTTAAATTCAAAGGTGGTTGGGATCAACATCTCCCATTGGTTGAGTTCTCATAAAACAATATCTTCCACTCGAGTATTTAGATGGCTCCGTATGAAGCTCTTTATGGGAAGCTATGTAGAACTCCTACATGTTGGGATGAAGTTGGAGAAAGAAATCTACTTGGGCCCGATCTTGTTCAAGAGATGACCGAGAAGGTTCAAGTGATCCAGAAACACATCAAAGCTACCAAAAGTCGGAAAAAGAGCTATGCTGACAACTGTCGAAGGGACTTGGAGTTTGTCATTGGAGATAAAGTCTTCCTTCATATATCTCCATCGAAGAGAGTCATGCAATTCGGGAAGAAAGGAAAGCTAAGCCCAAGGTATATTGGCCCCTTTGAGACCCTTGACCGTATAGGAGCTATGTCCTATCATCTAGAAATTCCACTGAATTTGGAGTAGGTTCATGATGTGTTTCATGTATCAATATTGAGGAAGTACATACCAGAACCATCACATGTACTAAACTCAAAGGTGGTGCAGCTAGAAGATGATATCTCCTATGAGGAGCAACCAATAAAGATTCTGGACCGAAGTGATAAGGTTCTATGCAACAAGAAAACCCATCTTGTCAAAGTGTTGTGGAGGAACCATAAGTTTGAGGAAGCAACTTGGGAACCAGATGAGGCAATGAAGGAGAAGTACCCTCACCTGTTTGTGTAAAGTGAAATTTCGGGGGCGAAATTTCGTAAGGGGGGAAGAATGTAACGACCCAAATTTTTTCAATGGAAATTTCGTTCTTATATTTATGTCATAAAATAACAATAAATCACAACATAATGAACTACTAAGTGATAATTGACCTTTCAATGTAAGTTTGTCACTCATATGTTTGGAATTTTGAAAATCCGACATACAGGGTTGTGTTCAAGATGATCTTTGGAGTCTAATGAAACAAAAATAATTTTTGGTGAATAGTGACCTACCCTTATGAATAGTAATATGAACCTTATGAATAGTAAATCATCAAACATAAGAGTAACATTACCTATGAATAATTAAATAAAATTTAGACATCTTAGAAAGTGACAATTTGACCTTAGTAAATGTTTTGATAATTTGTAAGTCATAAGTAATTAATTATAATTAATTAATTAATTTAAAAGAATATTTATTCCATAAAATGTATTCATAAATTATTGAATCAATGTATTATTGTTTTAGATAATTTTATAAGACCCTACGTAATTTTTGAAAGCACTATAAAATCATTTTTAACTTTTAAAAACTGTTTTTTATGAAAATTATGATTTTAATAAAATATTAAATTAATAATATATAGAAAATTATTTTTTAAAAATTGACTTTATTTTTGGATTATACACGTCGAAAAATGGTAGGGGTAAATTTTTGGGCTTTTTCTAAAATACATCAATTTTCGGGTGAATAGTAAAAAATACAGTTTTTCGCATAATTGGTTTATACTAAATTGCATCATTAATGATGTAATGATGACATAAACATTGTAGAACCTTATTTTTGGCCAAATTATATTAAATCTCATAAATGGTTCCTTAGAATAAAATAAATTCAATTCTCAAACCTAAAATGAACTTTCCAAAGCCTAAAGTCAAAAAGGTGATTTCTTAAAGTGTCTTTTTCTCTTCCTTTCACATTCCTTTTAATAAATTAATGAATACAGATTATAAAGAAGAATTAAATCCTAAAACGAATTATATTATATTAATATATGATTTTGGATATCAGAAACTACTATTCCAAGTCTAAATCTTGATATATTATTTTATTTAATATTTTATACCAAAAACACCTCCCTCCTCATGAATAAATAAGCCCTCCACCTCCTCTTACCAAACCTCACCTCTCAAGCTTCAATAATTGTCTATTATCTGCCCAATAATCTCCCCTATCTCCTCCTCCACATCCAAGAGCTTCTGTTCTCATCAAAAGACCATGCTTAGTCCCTTAAGGAGGTTCTCAAGAGGAGGATTTTAGAGGTAATTTCTCTCCCTCTTCTCCTTTATTTTCCTTTCAAGTTCAAGTTCATTTCTTGATCTCTCCCCACCTCTTTTCATCTAAATTGTATTGTAACTCCAGTATTATACACCTAATGTAATTTTATTATGCTAATGGGATATTATATCAACTCACCCCCTTTCCCTCTTCCTTTTATTTTTTTAAAGAGAACATTGTTCATGAGGTGTTAAATTTATCACCTTCCAAAATGACATGCTCTCTTCTTCCATTTCTACCTTCAAATCTGTTCATGAAACCATTTTCATGGTTGAAACAGAATATTTTATATTTATTATGTTCTATTTTAAGTTCTGTAAATAACCTATGGCTATATTACTAAGTGAAAAGTTAAAACAAGTTCGTTGTGATCCAAAAACCGCTCAAATTAACCCAAATAATCATCATTTAATACTTATATAATGATTAACCCACATGGATCTAATATAATTCATTATAAAATCATTAAATCTCCTGTAATATAACTAATAACATGTAATATCATTTCTGGATGTTTACCCATGGTCTACCCGAACTTTAATTTAAGAATACAAGTGAACCACCCAAGAAAAACCATAAAAACAAACATCCCCGAACAATGTTTTTAAACACTATAAGTCATCCAAAGGAACATAATATGACATAATGAAACCAGAATGAAAACTATTAATTTATGCATGGTTATGTATTTCTAATTAATGAATATAATATCATTATAGAGGACATTAAATAGAAGGAAGCATCCAGGTACAAGGTAAGGGGAAATTCTCGAACCCAACATTCATCCTTCGGGTTCTTCCTCTTTCAATCCATTTTTGATATGGTAACTCCTTAAAGATCATTTGTTCATAATTTTCTTTCCTTTTCTGGGATATAAATGTTTTCAAATGATGTTTATGTCAATCCAAATGTTTTCCAAAAGAACTCTTCTTTTAAGAACTCAACTTTTACCTCTCATTGATGGTCGATGGTTCTTGTATCAAGTATGTTGTTCCCTCTTTCTTTTGGGAACCCAAAGTTATGAATGTGTTATTATGAGATGAAACCCATTAATTTTCATGGTTTAGTTATGTTCATTTATGTTATATGTTCATTGTGGCATTCATGATAAATGATAATGTTATGATGTGACGGGTGTGCCCGGAATTATAAAGCACAATATGAATGTTTAAATGTGACGGGTGCGCCCAGAATTATACAGTGCTCCAATGCATTGGGTAAAGTGATGAATCTCATGATTAAATGTGAAATGATGTGTGAAAAAGATGATATCTTGGTTCACAAGAATGTGTGGTAGTTAACAACTAAGACATGATGTTTCATTTTTATGCATTGCCACATTTCAAGTCTATTATTTATGCTCCTCTCATGTTCATTATCTTTTGCCTGTGTAATGATTATGCTCTCCCCATGACATATTGTTCTTATCTATCCTCTCACTGGGATTTTAGCTCACCCCTTTTTATTTATATCCTCAGGTGGCTACATGTACTAAGGAGAGGACAAGTGCCAATAATAAGCTTTAGAAGAAGAAATTAAATAAATTTTTATGGTCGATGTCGTAACTGTTATGTATGGTCCTAGTTTTCCCAAGACACTTACCCTTTGGATCCTCTATGTGTAATACTATTATGTTTTTATCTTTGAAATGATGTAATAGTAATGTAAGAAAAGGCCTGTATGCTATATTTGGTATCAAAGGAAAGGTTTAGTTAATTTGGGAATTAGTATTAGTGAACCCTAGAGAAAAATTATAGTATGAGATTAAGTACAAATATGCACACAAGAACATATACCTAGGGATACCATATGTTATTTTTTTTGGTATAATTGTTTAAATGATTAAGTTATTCATGACTTTATTACTTATGTTTTGTTCTAACCTTTTCTATTTTAGAAAATGGTGGGAACCAGGAGAAATCAGGGCAATAACTCATGCGAGGGCCAATGCAATGATTGCCCGAACGTGATCCTCAATGATTTGGGAGGTGGAGTTCAAAACTTCATGTCGATTCTTACCCAATTATCTCAGGTTATGAATAATAACCATAATAATGGGGAACGTCCTCCTTCACCAAAGAGGGAACAACTAGCTATCGAATGTTTTATGCGGCAACAACCACCAATGTTTTGTGGATCTTCTGATACACTCGTTGAAGAACAGTGGGTCAACTCCATGGAGAAGATCTTTTCTTTACTTCACTGTTCTGAGATGGAGAAGGTGACTCTAGCCGTCTATCGTCTATATACAGAAGCTGATCAATGGTGGGCTTTGATTAGGAACACCAAGCCAAGGGAGGAAATTGAAGAGATGGAATGGGAAGACTTTAAGATAATGTTTCTTAATAAGTATTTCCCAATAACTCTTCGGATGAAGATGGAGAGAGAATTAATAGATCTCGAGAAAAAATAAGGATAATCCGTCACAACCTATGAAGAAAATTTCACAAGGCATGCAAGGTACGCTTCGGGTTTTGTTATCAACAATGATAGCGAAATTGATAGATTCTTCAGTGGGTTAAAACCACACCTTCGAAAGGCTCTTGCAATTCAAGACTTTGGGAGTTATGAAGAATTTGTTGGGTGTGCTCTCAATGTGGAGATAGAGTTTGGATAATTGTCCCATGGATATGGTGATAAGAAAAGAAAGATGGAGTTTCAAGCTGGTGGATCTAATGATAATGGTGGGAAGAAAAATCAATGACCCACATGCCAAAAATGTGGGAAGTTGCACAATGGGAACTGCCTCAAAGGGAAGGAGAAATGCTTCAAGTGTGGGAAATAAGGACACCATGCTCAAGAGTGTCGAAAAGACATGAAAAGGAAGGATAATGTAGCTGATGAAAGGAGAGAACCACTCGTGGTTCAATGCTACAACTGAAGGGAGCTAGGGCACTATATAAACCAATGCACCAAATGTCGAGCTCTTGAGGGTAATCAGCGTCAGCAACCACCAAAGACAAAGGAACAAGGGAAGGTTTATGCTATCACTACTGTCGAGGTGGATCATGATAATGAAGTTGTACAAGGTACACTTCTTATTCACTCAAAAATGGAAAAAGTCTTATTTGATTC
The DNA here is from genome assembly GCA_963277665.1 of Viscum album. Lineage (NCBI taxonomy): Eukaryota > Viridiplantae > Streptophyta > Magnoliopsida > Santalales > Viscaceae > Viscum > Viscum album. The sequence continues at coordinate 1,523,604,529 of OY728129.1, read as the reverse complement.
TGGTTCTACGCATTCCTTTATATCTTTCAAGTTTGCAAGAACTATAGAATCGAAGCACCGAAACCTTGAAGTAGAGATATCTATAAAAACATCAAGTGTTGAAATCATTGCAACCCAAGTATTGGACTCTTCTCCTGTTGGCGTATGTGGGAATATTCTTCTGGAAAATCTCGTAATACTTCCCTTGGTGGAATTCAATGCTATAATGGGAATGGATTGGCTCTCGTTAAATAGAGCACATATCAACTGTTGGGAAAAGGAAATATATTTCCATATTCTGAACCATCCCATGCTCCTCTTCAAAAGAAAGGAAGATCATGAATCTCCTTTGAGAAATCCTTAAATGGTTTGGGTGTTGATTACCTATGAAGAAGCATACCTCGCCCAAATGGTTGAGTCGAAGGAAAGTTCCAACCTTGAGGAAATGCCCATCATGAGGGAATACGACGATGTATTTCCCAAAGAGTTACCTGGAATTCCCCCGGATCATGAGGTAGAGTTCTCAATTGAACTCATAACCAGATATACTCCAATCTCGAATTTCCCCTATATGATGGCTCCTATCGAACTAGAGGAGTTAAAGAAGCAGCTGCAAGAACATCTGGACAAAGGGTTCATATGCCCTAGTGCATCACCTTGGGGTGCGCCAGTGCTCTTTGTGAAGAAGAAGGATGGAACAATGCAGCTGTGTATCGATTATCGGGAACTCAACAAGATCACCATAAAGAACAAGTATCCTCTCCCTAGTATTGATGACTTGTTCGACCAGTTAAGAGAAGTTCAATACTTCTCCAAAGTGGATCTTTGTTCTGGATATCATCAAGTAAAGGTGAAGAAGGAAGATATTCAGAAGACTGCCTTCCAGACAAGGTATGGGCATTATGAGTTTTTGGTGATGCCCTTTGGGCTTACTAATTCCCCTAAAATCTTCATGGATTTGATGAATAGAGTTTTAGACATTACCTTGACAAATTTGTGGTAGTTTTTATTGATGATATTCTCATATACTCCAAGAGAAAGGAGGAGCATGAAGAACATCTAAGACTTGTGTTGGTGACATTGAGAAAGGAGAAGCTGTACGCCAAATTCAGAAAGTGTGACTTTTGGATGAATCAAGTCACGTTCTTGGGACAAGTGATCACAAGTGAGGGAATTTCTGTGGATCCTTCAAAAAACAAAGGCGATTCAGGAATTGAACAGGCCCTCTAGTGACACATGAATCCGTAGTTTTCTTGGATTAGCTGGGTAATACCGACATTTTGTGAGAAACTTCTCACGATTGTCAAGCCCGCTAACTAAGTTAACAAGGAAAGGGGTAATGTATGTGTGGACGGAAGAATGTGAGGGAAGCTTCAAGGATCTAAAGAGAAGGCTGATCACTGCACTTGTACTCACACTACCGAAAAGTGGAGAAAGTTTTGTCATATACAGTGATTTTTAAAAGAAAGGCTTGGGTTGTGTACTCATGGAAAATGATAATGTGATAGCCTACGCCTCACGAAAGTTAAAGATCCATTACCAAAACTACCCGACGCATGATCTAGAGCTGGCGGCCGTGATGTTTTCCTTGAAAATATGCCGACACTACCTTTATGGTGAGAAGTGTGACATATACACCGACCCCAAGAGACTAAAATATATATTCACACAAAAGGAGCTCAACATGCGTCAAAGGAGATGGTTAGATCTAATCAAGGATTACAATTTCTCTATTCACTATCATCCTGGAAAGGAGAACAAGGTAGCTGATGCTCTAAGTAGAAAAGAACCTGCTACTCTATCCATGTTGTGGATTGAGAAAGGCCCAATCTTCTTGGATATGCAAAGGATGGATTTGGAAATCATAAGGGCAGGGGATACATCCTACCTTTCCCAAATGATTGCGAAACCATCCATCTAAGAAAAGATTAAAGAAGCACAAAGGGATGATGTGGAGATACAAAAGAGGGTGAATGCAGTAAAGGAAGGGAAGCTTCAAGAGTTCCATATCGACCATGATGGTGTGATTCAGTTTGGAATGCGGCTTTGTGTGCCTTCATCACCTAGGATAAAGAAGGAGCTATTGGATAATGCACATAGCTCAACTTTCTCTATCCATCCTGGGAGTACCAAGATGTACCGTGATCTCTGAGAACACTTCTGGTGGGATAACATAAAGAAGGAGATTGCGGAATATATATCAAGGTGCTTGGTATGTCAGAAAGTTAAAGCTGAGCAACAAAAGTCCAAGGGTATGATGCAGCCATTGCCTATACCCTTGTGGAAATGGGAAAACATTACTATGGACTTTGTCACAGGTCTCCCGAAGACGTCAAAGGGAAATAATGTGATATGGGTTGTGGTTGACCAACTCACTAAGACCACCCATTTTATCGCTATTCGGGAAGACCTCTCACTTGATCAACTTGGAAAGATATATGTGAAGGAAGTGGTGAGACTGCACGGTGTTCCACTCTCAATTATCTCTGGCCGTGATCAAGGTTCACATCTATGTTCTAGAGGAGCCTTTAACATGCTTTGAGTACTGAATTAAATTTCAGCACGACCTATCACCCCCAAAATGATGACCAGTCTGAAAGGGCTATTCAGACGATTGAAGATATGCTAAGAGCCTGCTCTCTTGAATTCAAAGGTGGTTGGGATCAACGTCTCCCATTGGTTGAGTTCTCATACAACAATATCTTCCACTCAAGTATTCAGATGGCTCCGTATGAATCTCTTTATGGGAAGCGATGTAGAACTCCAACCTGTTGGGATGAAGTTGGAGAAAGAAAGCTACTTGGCCCCGATCTTATTCAAGAGATGACCGAGAAGGTTCAAGTCATCCAGAAACACATCAAAGCTACTCAAAGTCGGAAAAAGAGCTATGCTGACAACCGTTGAAGGGACTTGGAGTTTGACGTTGGAGATAAAGTCTTCCTTTATATATCTCCATCGAAGAGAGTCATGCGATTCGGGAAGAAAGGGAAGCTAAGCCTAAGGTATATTGGCCCCTTTGAGATCCATGACCGCATAGGAGCTGTGGCCTATCATCTAGAACTTCCACAGAATATGGCTTAGGTTCATGATGTGTTTCATGTATCACTATTGAGGTAGTACATACCAGAAACATTACATGTACTAAACTCAGAGGTGGTGCAGCTGGACGATGATATCTCTTATGAGGTGCAACCAATAAAGATTCTGGACCAAAGTGATAAGGTTCTACGCAACAAGACTAACCATCTTGTCAAAGTGTTGTGGAGGAACCATAAGTTTGAGGAAGCAACTTGGGAACCAGAAGAGGCAATGAAGGAGAAGTACCCTCACCTGTTAGTGTAAAGTGAAATTTCAGGGGCGAAATTTCTTAAGGGGGGAAGAATGTAACGACCCAAAGCTTTTCAATGGAAATTCCGTTCTTATATTTATGTCATAAAATAACTATAAATCACAACATAATGAACTACTAAGTGATAAGTGACCTTTCAACATAAGTTTTTCACTCCTATGTTTGAAATTTTGAAAATCTGACATACACGGTTGTGTTCAAGATGATCTTTGGAGTCTAATGAAGCAAAAATAATTTTTGGTGAATAGTGACCTACCCTTATGAATAGTAATATGACCCTTATGAACAGTAAATCATAGAACATAAGAGTAACATTACCTATGAATAATTAAATAAAATTTAGACATCTCAGAAAGTGACAATTTGAGCTTAGTAAACGTTTTGGTAATTTGTAAGTCATAAATAATTAATTATAATTAATTAATTAATTTAAAAGAATATTTATTCCATAAAATGTATGCATAAATTATTTAATCAATGTATTATTGTTTTAGATAATTTTATAAGACCCTACGTAATTTTTGAAAGTACTATAAAATCATTTTTAACTTTTAAAAACTGTTTTTTAAGAAAAATATGCTTTTAATTAAATATTAAATTAATAATATATAGAAAAATAATTTTTAAAAATGGACTATATTTTTGGATTCTACACGTTGAAAAATGGTGGGGGTAAATTTTTGGGTTTTTTCTGAAATACTTCAATTTTCAGGTGAATAGTAAAAAATACAGTTTTTCGCATAATCGGTGTATACTAAATTGCAACATTAATGATGTAATGATGACATAAACATTCTAGAACCTTAGTTTTGTAAATATTATATTAAATCTCATAAATGGTTCCTTAGAATAAAATAAATTCAATTCTCAAACATAAAAAGAACTTTCCAAAGCCTAAAGTCAAAAAGGTGATTTCTTAAAGTGTCTTTTTCTCTTCCTTTCACATTAATTTTAATAAATTAATGAATTCGGATTATAAAGAATAATTAAATACTAAAAAGAGTTATATTATATTAATATACGATTTAGGATGTCAAAAAACTACTATTACAAGTCTAACTCTTGATATATTATTTTATTTAATATTTTATACCAAAAACACCTCCCTCCTCATGTATAAATAAGCCCTCCCCCTCCTCTTTCCAAAACACACCTCTCAAGCTTCAATAATTGTCTAAGATCTGCACAATCATCTCTCATATCCCCTCCCCCACATCCAAGAGCTTCTTTTCTCATCAAAAGACCAAGCTTAGGCCCTTAAGGAGGTTCTCAAGAGGAGGATTCTAGAGGTAATCTCTCTCCCTCTTCTCCTTTATTTTCCTTTCAAGTTCAAGTTCATTTCTTGATCTCTCCCCACCTCTTTTCATCTAAATTGTATTGTAACTCCAGTATTATAAATCTACTGTAATTTTATGATGCTAATGGGATATTATATCACCTCACACCCTTTCCCTCTTCCTTTTATTTTATTAAAGAGAACGTTGTTCATGAGGTGTTAAATTTATCACCTTCAAAAACGACATGCTCTCTTCTTCCATTTATACCTTCAAATATGGTCATGAAACCATTTTTATGGTTGAACCAGAATATTTTATATGTATTATGTTCTATTTTAAGTTCTGTAATTATCCTATGGCCATATTACTAAGTGAAAAGTTAAAACAAGTTCATTGTGATCCAAAAACTGCTCAAATTAACCCAAATAATCATCATTTAATTCTTATATAATGATTCACCCACATGGATCTAATATAATTCATTATAAAATCATTAATTCTCCTGTAATATAACTAATAACATGTAATATCATTTCTGGATGTTTACCCATGATCTACCCGAACTTCAATTTAAGAATACAAGTGAACCACCCAAGAAAAACCATAAAAACAAACATCCCCAAACAATGTTTTTAAACTCTATAAGTCATCCAAAGGAACATAATATTACATAATGAAACCAGAATGAACCCTATTAATTTACTCATGGTTCTATATTTCTAATTAATTAATATAATATTATTATACAGGACATTAAATAGAAGGTAGCGTTCATGTACAAGGTAAGGAGAAATTCTCGAACCCAACTTTCATCCTTCGGGTTCTTCCTCTTTCAATCCATTTTTGATATGGTAACTCCTTAAAGATCATTTGTTCATAATTTTATTTCCTTTTTTGGGATATACATGTTTTCAAATGATGGTCATGTCAATCCAAATGTTTTCCAAAACAACTCTTCTTTTAAGAACTCAACTTTTACCTGTCATTCATGGTTGATGGTTCTTGTATCAAGTATGTTTTTCCCTCTTTCTTTTGGGAACCCAATGTTATGAATGTGTTCTTATGAGATGAAACCAATTCCATTTCATGGGTTAGTTATGTTCACTTATGTTATATGTTCATTGTGGCATGCATGATAAATGATAATGTTATGATGTGACGGGTGTGCCCGGAATTATAAAGCGCAATATGAATGTTTAAATGTGATGGGTGCGCCCAGAATTATACAGTGCTCCAATGCATTGGGTAAAGAGATGTATCTCATGAGTCAATGTGAAATGATGTGTGAACAAGATGCTATCTTGGTTCACAAGTATGTGTGGTAGTTAATAACTAAGACATGATGTTTCATTTTTATGCATTGCCACATTTCAAGTCTATTATTTATGCTCCTCTCATGTTCATGATCTTTTGCCTCTATAATGATTATGCTCACCCCATGATATATTGTTCTTATCTATCCTCTTACTGGGATTTTAGCTCACCCCTTTTTATGTATATCCTCATGTGGCTACATGTACTAAGGAGAGGACAAGTGCCAATAAGAATCTATAGAAGAAGAAATTAAATGAATGTTTATGCTCAATGTCATAACTGTTATGTGTGTTCCTAGTTTTCCCATGACACTAAACCTTTGGATCCTCTATGTGTAATACTATTATGTTTTTTGTCTTTGAAATGATGTAATAGTAATGTAAGAAAAGGCTGGGATGATATAGTTAGTATCAATGTAAATGTTTAGTTAATTTGGGAATTAGGATTAGTGAACCCTAGAGAAAACTTATAGTATGAGATTAAGTACAAATATGCACACAAGAACATATACCTAGGGATCCCATATGTTATGTTTTTGGTACAATTGTTTAAATGAATATGTTATTCATGAATTTATTACTTAAGTTTTGTTTTAACCTTTTCTATTTTAGAAAATGGTGGGAACCAGGAGAAATCAGGCCAACAACTCATGCGAGGGCCAATGCAACAATTTCCCGAACGACATCCTCAATGATTTGGGAGGTGGAGTTCAAAACATCATGGCGATGCTTACCCAATTATCTCAAGTTATGAATAATAACAATAATAATGGGGAACATCCTCCTTCACTAAAGAGGGAGAAACTAGCTATCGAATTTTTTATGCGACAACAACCACCGATGTTTTTGTGGATCTTCTGATCCACTAGTTGCGGAATAGTGGGTCAACTCCATGGAAAAGATCTTTTCTTTACTTCACTGCTCTAAGATGGAGAAGGTGACTCTAGCCGTCTATCATCTATATGGAGAAGCTGATCAATTGTGGGCTTTGATTAAAAACACCAAGCCAAGGGAGGAAATTGAAGAGATGGAATGGGAAGACTTTTAGATAATGTTTCTTAATAAGTATTTCCCAATAACTCTTCATACAAAGATGGAGAGAGAATTCATAGAGCTCAAGAAAAAAGGAGAATCTTTCACAACCTATGAAGAGAATTTCACAAGGCATGAATGGTACGATTCAGGTTTTGTTATCAACAATGATAGCAAAATTGATAGATTCTTCAGCGGGTTAAAACAACACCTTCAAAAGGATCTTTCAATTCGAGACTTTGGGAGTTATGAAGAATTTTTTGGGTGTGCTCTCAAAGTGGAGATAAAGTTTGGAAAATTGTCCCATTGATATGGTGATAATAAAGGAAAGATGGTGTTTCAAGCTAGTGGATCTAATGATAATGGTGGGAAGAAAAATCAATGACCCACATTCCAAAAATGTGGGAAGTTGCACAATGGGAACTGCCTCAAAGGGACGAGGAAATGCTACAAGTATGGTAAAGAAGGAAACCATGCTCAAGAGTGTCGAAAAGACGTGAAAAGGAAGGATAATGTAGCTGATGAAATGAGAGAACCACTCATGGTTCAATGCTACAACTGTAGGGAGCTAGGGAACTATATAAACTAGTGCACCAAACATCGAGCTCTCGAGGGTAATCAGCGTCAGCAACCACCAAAGCCAAAAGGAACAAGGGAAGGCTTTTTCCATCACTACTGCCGAGGTGGATCATGATAATGAATTCGTACAAGGTACACTTCCTATTCAATCAAGAATGGAAAAAGTATTATTTGATTCTGGTTCTATGCATTCCTTTATGTCTTTCACGTTTGCTAGACCTATAGAATCGAAGCACCAAAACCTTGAAGTAGAGATATCTGTAAAAACACCAAGTGGTGAAATCATTGCAACCCAAGTATTGGACTCTTCTCCTGTTGGCGTATGTGGGAAGATTCTTCTGAAAAATCTCGTAATACTTCCCTTGGTGGAATTCGACGCTATAATGGGAATGGATTGGCTCTTGTTAAATAGATCACATATCAACTGTCAGGAAAAGGAAATATATTTCCATATTCCGAACCATCCCATGCTCCTCTACAAAAGAAAGGAAGACCATGAATCTCCTTTGATAAATCCTTCAATGGTTTGTGTGTTGATTCCCTATGAAGAAGCATACCTCGCCCAAATGGTTGAGTCAAAGGAAAGTTCCAACATTGAGGAAATGCCCATCGTGAGGGAATACGATGATGTATTTCCCGAAGAGTTACCCGGAATTCCCCTGGATCGTGAGGTAGAGTTCTCAATTGAACTCATACCCGGAGCTACTCCTATCTCGAAGTGCCCCTATAGGATGGCTCATATCGAACTGGAGGAGTTAAAGAAGCAGCTACAAGAGAATCTGGACAAAGGGTTCATACGCCCTAGTGCATCACCTTGGGGTGCACCAGTGCTCTTTGTGAAGAAGAAGTATGGAACAATGCAGCTGTGTATCGATTATCAGGAACTCAACAATATCATCATAAAGAACAAGTATCCTCTCCCTAGGATTGAGGACTTGTTCGACCAGTTAAGAGGAGATCAATACTTCGGCAAAGTGGATCTTCATTCTGGATATCATCAAGTAAAGGTGAGGAAGGAAGATATTCAGAAGACTGCCTTCCGAACAAGGTATGAGAACTATGAGTTTTTGGTGATGCCCTTTGGACTTACTAATGCCCCTGAAATATTCATGGATTTTATGAATAGAGTCTTTATACATTACCTCGACAAATTTGTGGTAGTGTTTATCGATGATATTTTCATCTACTCCAAGAGCAAGGAGGAGCATGAAGAACATCTAAGACTTGTGTTGGTGACATTGAGAAAGGAGAATTTGTACGCCGAATTTAGCAAGTGTGACTTTTGGATGAATCAAGTCACGTTCTTGGGACAAGTGATCACAAGTGAGGGAATTTCTGTGAATCCTTCAAAAACAAAGGCGATTGAGGAATGGCCCAAGCCCTCTAGTGTCACAGAAATCCGTAGTTTTCTTGGATTAGCTGGGTACTACCGATGTTTTGTGAGAAACTTCTCACTATTGTCAAGCCCGCTAACTAAGTTAAAAAGGAAAGGGGTAAAGTATGTCTGGATAGAAGAATGTGAGGGAAGCTTCAAGGAGCTAAAGGGAATGCTGATCACTGCACCTATACTCACACTACCGAAAAGTGGAGAAAGTTTTGTCATATAAAGTGATGCTTCAAAGAGAGGCTTGGGTTGTGTACTCATGAAAAATGATAATGTGATAGCCTACGCCTCACGAAAGTTAAAGATCCATGAGAAGAACTACCTAACACATGATCTAGTGCTGGCGGCCGTGATTTTTGCCTTGAAAATTTGGCAGCACTACCTTTATGGTGAGAAGTGTGACATATACACCGACCCCAAGAGCCTAGAATATATATTTACACAAAAGGATCTCAACATGCGTCAAAGGATATGGTTATAGCTAATCAAGGATTACAATTTCTCTATTCACTATCATCCTAGAAAGGAGAACCTGGTAGCTGATGCTCTACGCAGAAAAGAACCTTCTATTCTATGCATGCTGTGGATTGAGAAAGTCCCAATATTCTTAGATATGCAAAGGATGGATTTAGAAATCATAAGGGTAGGGGATACATCCTACCTTGCCCAAATGATTGCGCAACCATCCATCTAAGAAAAGATTAAAGAATCACAAAGGGATGATGTGGAGATACAAAAGAGGGTGAATGCAGTAAAGGAAGGGAAGCTACAAGAGTTCCATATCAACGTTGATGGTGTGATTCAGTTTGGAATGCGGCTTTGTGTGCCTTCATCACCTGAGATAAAGAAGGAGCTATTGGATAATGCACACAACTCAACATTCTCTATCCATCCTCGGAGTACCAAGATGTACCGTGATCTCTGAGAACACTTCTGGTGGGATGACATGAAGAAGGAGATTGCTGAATATATATCAAGGTGATTGGTATGTCAGCAAGTTAAAGCTGAGCGACAAAATTCCAAGGGTATGATGTAGCCATTGCCTATACCAATGTGGAAATGGGAAAACATTACTATGGACTTTGTTACAGGTCTCCCAAAGACGTCAAAGGGAAATAATGTGATATGGGTTGTCGTTGACCGACTCACTAAGACCACCCATTTTATCTCTATTCAGGAAGACCTCCCACTTGATCAACTTGCAAAGATATATGTGAAAGAAGTGGTGAGACTGCACGGTGGTCCACTCTCAATTGTCTCTGACCGTGATCCAAGCTTCACATCTAAGTTTTGGAGGAGCCTTCAACATGCTTTGAGTACTGAATTAAATTTCAGCACGGCCTATCACCCCCAAACTGATGGCCAATCTGAAAGGACTATTCAGACGCTTGAAGATATGCTAAGAGACTGCTTTCTTGAATTCAATGGTGGCTGGGATCAACATCTCCCATTGGTTGAGTTCTCATAAAACAATATCTTCCACTCGAGTATTCAGATGGCTCCGTATGAATCTCTTTATGGGAAGCGATGTAGAACTCCAATCTGTTGGGATGAAGTTGTACAAAGAAAGCTACTTGGGCCCGATATTGTTCAATAGATGACCGAGAAGGTTCAAGTCATCTAGAAAAACATCAAAGCTACTCAAAGTCGGAAAAAGAGCTATGCTGACAACCGTTGAAGGGACTTGGAGTTTGACGTTTGAGATAAAGACTTCCTTCGTATATCTCCATCGAAGAGAGTCATGCGATTCAGGAAGAAAGGGAAGATAAGCCCAAGGTATATTGGCCCCTTTGAGACCCTTGACCGCATAGGAGCTGTGACCTATCGTCTAGAACTTCCACTGAATATGGCTTAGGTTCATGATGTGTTTCATGTATCACTACTGAGGAAGTACATACCAGAACCATCACATGTACTAAACTCAGAGGTGGTGCAGCTGGAAGATGATATCTCCTATGAGGAGAAACTAATAAAGATTCTGGACCGAAGTGATAAGGTTCTACGCAACAAGACAACCCATCTTTTCAATGTGTTGTGGAGGAACTATAAGTTTGAGGACGCAACAAGGGAACCAGAAGAGGCAATGAAGGAGAAGTACCCTCACATGTTTGTGTGAAGTGAAATTTTGGGGGCGAAATTTCTTAAGGGGGGAAGAATGTAACGACCCAAATTTTTTCAATGGAAATTCCATTCTTATATTTATGTCATAAAATAACATGAAATCACAACATAATGAACTACTAAGTGATAAGTGACCTTTCAACATAAGTTTTTCACTCCTATGATTGGAATTTTGAAAATCCGACATACACGGTTGTGTTCAAGATGATATTTGGAGTCTAATGAAACAAAAATAATTTTCAGTGAACAGTGACCTACCCTTATGAATAGTAATATGACCCTTATGAATATTAACTCATCAAACATAAGAGTAACATTACCTATGAATAATTAAATAAAATTTAGACATCTTAGAAAGTGACAATTTGACCTTAGTAAACGTTTTGGTAATTTGTAAGTCATAAATAATTAACTATAATTAATTAATTAATTTTAAAAAATATTTATTCCATAAAATGTATTCATAAGTTATTTAATAAATGTCTTATTATTTTCAATAATTTTATAAGACCCTACGTAATTTTTGGAAGCACTATAAAATCATTTTTAACTTTGAAAAACTGTTTTTTAAGAAAATTATGATTTTAATTAAATATAAAATTAATATTATTTAGAAAATTATATTTGAAAAATTTACTTTATTTTTGGATTCTACATGTCGAAAAATGGTAGGGGTAAATTTTTGGGTTTTTTCTAAAATACTTCAATTTTCCGGTGAATAGTAAAAAATACAGTTTTTCACATAATCGGTGTATACTAAATTGCATCATTATTGATGTAATGAGGATATAAACATTCTAGAACCTTAGTTTCGGCCAAATTATATTAAATCTTATAAATGGTTCCTTATAATACAATAAATCCAATTCTCAAACCTAAAAAGAACTTTCCAAAGCCTAAAGTTTAAAAAGTGATTTCTTAAAGTGTCTTTTTCTCTTCCTTTCACATTCCTTTTAATAAATTAATGAATTCGGATTATAAAGAATAATTAAATCCTAAAACGAATTATATTATTTTAATATATGATTTGGGATGTCAAAAAACTACTATTACAAGTCTAACTCTTGATATATTATTTTATTTAATATTTTATACCAAAAACACCTCCCTCCACATTTATAAATAAGCCCTCCCCCTCCTCTTCCGAAACCACACCTCTCAAGCTTCAAGAGTTGTCTAAGTTCTGCCCAATCATCTCCCCTACCCCTACCCCACGTCCAAGAGTTTCTGGACTCATCAAAAGACCAAGCTTAGGCCCTTAAGGAGGTTCTCAAGAGGAGGATTCTAGAGGTAATTTCTCTCCCTCTTCTCCTTTATTTTCATTTCAAGTTCAAGTTCATTTCATGATCTCTCCCCACCTCTTTTCATCTAAATTGTATTTTAACTCCAGTATTATACATCTACTAGAATGTTATAATGCTAATGGGATATTATATCACCCCACCCCCTTTTCCTCTTACTTTTATTTTATTAAAGAGAACGTTGTTCATGAGGTGTAAAATTTATCACCTTCAAAAACGACATGCTCACTTCTTCCATTTCTACCTTCAAATCTGGTCATGAAACCATTTTTATGGTTGAACCAGAATATTTTATATTTATTATGTTCTATTTTAACTTCTGTAAATAACTTATGGCCATATTACTAAGTGAAATGTTAAAACAGGTTTGTTGTGATCCAAAAACCGCTCAAATTAACCCAAATAATCATCATTTAATTCTTATCTAATGATTCACCCACATGGATCTAATATAATTCTTTATAAAATCATTAAATCTCCATTAATATCATTAATAACATGTAATATCATTTCTGGATGTTTAGCCATGATCTACCCAAACTTCAATTTAAGAATACAAGTGAACCACTCAAGAAAAACCATAAAAACAAACATCCCCGAACAATGTTTTTAAACTTTATAAGTCATCCAAAGGAACATAATATGACATAATGAAACCAGAATGAACCCTATTAATGTACACATGGTTCTTGATTTATAATTAATGAATATAATTTCATTATATAGGACATTAAAGATAAGGAATCATTCGGGTACAAGGTAAGGCGAAATTCTCAAACCCAACTTTCATCCTTCGGGTTCTTCCTCTTTCAATCCATTTTTGATATTTTCACTCCTTAAAGATCATTTTTTCATCATTTTCTTTCCTTTTTTTGGATATACATTTTTTCAAATGATGTTTATGTCAATCCAAATTTTTTCCAAAAGAACTCTTCTTTTAAGAACTCAACTTTTACCTCTCATTCATGGTTGATGGTTCTTGTATCAATAATGTTGTTCCCTATTTCTTTTGGGAACCCAAATTTATGAATGTGTTCTTATGAGATGAAACCCATTCCTTTTCATGGGTTAGTTATGTTTATTTATGTTATATGTTCATTTTGGCATGCATGATAAATTATAATGTTATGATGTGATGGGTGCACCCGGAATTATACAGCGCTCCAATGCATTGGGTAAAGTGATGAATCTCATGAGTAAATGTGAAATGATGTGTGAACAAGATGCTAGCATGGTTCACAAGTATGTGTGGTAGTTAACCAATAAGACATGATGTTTCATTTTCATGCATTTCCACATTTCATGTCTATTATTTATGCTCCTCTCATGTGCATGATCTTTTGCCTATGTAATGATTATGCTTACCCCATGATATATTTTTCTTATCTATCCTCTTTCTGGGATTTTAGCTCACCCATTTTGATGTATATCCTCAGGTGGCTACATATACTAAGGAGAGGATAAGTGCCAATAAGAATCTATAGAAGAAGAAATTAAATGAATGTTTATGCTCGATGTCGTAATTGTTATGTGTGGTCCTAGTTTGCCCAAGACACTAAACATTTGTATCCTCTATGTGTAATAATATTATGTTGTTTATCTTTGAAATGATTTAATAGTAATGTAAGAAAAGGCCGGGATTCTATAATGTGACTCTTGAGAATTGTATATACAGAACCCATTATTTTGGGAATGTTTTAGTAAAACTGTTCTCCAATATTTTCACACATCCACTATAGATGTAATGGTTTGTTTATAAAACAAATACGCCCCATTTTATCCAAAATATTCATTATAACTAGAAATTTACAATTAAAAAGAGTTAGTTAAAATGTGGTATTCTATACCAAGGGTTATATTTTTCTTTTATATTTTTATATATTAATAAATATTTGTTTCCAAGGTATTATTACTGCAATAAAGTAATCTTTTAGCAAAAAGGACCTCCCTATAAGTATGTATAACAACAAATCTTCACTTAGTTAGTTTTGATAACATAACTTGTATCACATCAAAATTAGGAAGTTTAACATGTAATTAAAGAAACATCATATTGAGAATATTTGTATCATAATGTATATAAATAAATATATATTAATAATTATTTTTAATCATATCAACAAGATATTCATGAATTTTTTTTCCTGTTAAATAACCTTTGAAAGTTTCTTTATCTTGGTTCTTTAACATTCAAATGAGAATTATTCAAATCAGTGATAGACTTCTGATTTTCATCAAATGCATGGTAATTATCTTATAGGCCCTTCAAAACATATTATTTTTATTGGATTTAATTATTTAATCCTTATTAGTTTTAGAGAATATATCTATATGAAATTCATTTGAAGTACTTTTGGAATTAACTTGTGTGGTCAATTTGATACATGATAATGTCATTTGATATATTTCTTAAATCATTATCTCTCTATCTTCTTCATGTTAGGCGATATCATCATGAATGTTTTTAAATGATAAAAAATAAAAAATGGCTATATATTTAAGAAATTTATATAGGTTATTCATAAAATAAGTATATGAATCATCATTTGATTTATCACACAATTTATTTATTTTAGAGGAAACTTTTTATTGGATATTTTAGTTATGTAATTTAAAAATAAAATATTTGAATATTATATATTGGAATTCTTTTCAAGCTCCATGGAAGTTGATATTACCACAATATCTTCTCTTTCCATGCCAGATTTTTCTCCATTGGGATTATAACATATGTAAATATTTCACTTATACTTTGTGTAAAGGGGATTTTTCCCTTAATTTATTAATATCGTAATTATTTATATTATTTTTAGTATGAAAAGTTATTGAAACCAAATCAATAATAAATTCATATTCTATAAGTCTCCACTTCTTCGTTACTTTATAAGAGAACTCAAAGCATCCTATCTTCAATTATAGAGAATCAAATTAGAGGTAGAACAATATATTTGATAAAAATTATTGTTTCAATAGGATTATTAAAACCACTATAAATTTTAATATTTTATTTTTAGGAAAACCACTATTATGGGTATAATAAGAACCCTCACAAAGTCACCATAACATCATAATTCATAAACAATATATTCCATCACTAGATTATTCAACAAAAAGATTAAGATATTAGGGTCATGTACCTTGTGTAAGATATACTGAATGAAAACTTCCCTTGTCGGTTGATAAAATTTATTGATATCCTAAAAAAATAATAAATAGTTTCCTGGGCCTTAATGTATTCTTTCATGCTAATTTTCTATCATTATAACCATAAGTCAAAATTCTATCTTTTTTTTTGATCCAGGATGATTATGCGTCATCTATATCAACCTGTTTCATACTTTTATACATTCTATTAACATCCAATAATAAACCCTTTTTATTAAAATCATCTTCAAACATCTCCTACATGGTTTGAATTAACAAGTTCAAATATTTTTTTTTTCAATTTTATCTTCACCTGTGTGATTATCTCTAATGACCCTCATTCCAGGAACATTGGAATCTGGAGTATCCTTGGATTGATCCACTAAGCTCACTATAGATTCCTCCTAACTTTTGGGTGGTGGGTTATTTATTGATAAATAGTTAAATAGATTTATTTACCTATAAGGATACTTTTTGATCATTTTTAATCATTTATACTTCCTTATTGATTTAGTAAGAATCAATTTTGGCTAATTAGAATAGTTTTTCTTATTTATAGTTTTATTCGACATATTAACTCGATATAAACTTCGATTAAATATTACCTTACTATATTTCTTTAATCATAGTGAAGGTTTCAATTTATAGAACCATCTACCCTTAATTTATCCCTATCAAAATCAACTCATTTTATATGGGACTTACTTTATTATATGACCAGTAATACCTTGAGACAAGTATCTTCTTTTTCAATATTGAAATTAGTACTTTCCATCCCTCATCATCCTCACTACCTAGGATCTATTTCCTTAGTATATAAAACCTATTGTGAACCCTAAATGTTACATAAATTTTATTCACCTTAGAATTAACACAACGGGTTTTTAAAATTCCCAACACAATATATTTACATTATAGACTAGATGGACAAGCTTAAAAATTATTCTGTATATGTGGAAGATCCTTATAATCCCTTATAACATTGAGGGTGGTTCAGGGAACACCATATCCACAAGTAGAAACTTCATTTCTGGAATACCAACATATAGACTTAGTGAAGTTTTCATGGGTATTTTCGTTCCCTTTAGGGAATAAACAATATACCTTAATCCTCTATAAAATGTTTTTTTTGGTAAGATAAGACCTTGATTTCCCACTATCTAAATCCCTACATCTTGAATATAGGTTATTCCTCTACTTCATCAACATAGAATAGCCTAACATTTATTAGAGATACCATTCAGTGGAGTACTACTAGTAGTTTTACATATCATGTTACCATCATGATAAGAGTCTAAAAAAATATAAATACACATCCTACTTAGAATGAAATTGATGGTATAGTTGTGGAAGGTGACCCAGTAAGTTATATATATTAGTTGTTGCACTAATAAACCATCTATTGACATTGGAATTACTCACCAAATTTAATATACAAATATTTAGTTGGGGTCTTAGACACATCCACTTTTACACATATAAATAAAGCTATGGTGTGGTATAATTATTTTTCTCTACTATCCAAGAATATAAATAAAATCAAAAAATTACCTATAATATAAAGGATGATGAGATTTTGAAAAGGAGGTGGAAAACCTAGAAATATTACCCAAACCAACATTAAAGAGGGAACATGTTTCATATGAAATATTTCCGTCCATCTGAATAAGGAGAAAAAAAACCATAAATAATATTTTAAGCTATGGACTATGAAAAAATATGTAATATTTTATTATAGATAAATTGATCATATATCATGAGTCCAACAATTAAATAGTATGCCTCTTTGATTTGGATTTCTTGAACTTTAGTAGTAGTATGGGCATTAATATCTCTATTATTCTTCTTCTTCACTGCACAATGTTAATATCTAATGAGAGACATAGTCCACACCATTTATTCATAACATAGAAAATATTCAATGAAGAAACAACATGTTTCTTTCTATTTTACCTTGATCAATTTTTAATGGGATATAATAATAACACAACATTGTGATATCTCTTTATCTTACTTTATTACTCATGAAATTCAACAGTGTTTAGTATATAGTTCTTCTCTCTCTCTATCACTTATTCCACTTACATTATCATGTTCTTATACAACTTTTTTAACATCATAGAATCACAGAAATATTATTTCCATATTTTAATATCAAAATAATTTGATATTTGATAATGTGAACATCACCCTAATTCACAATTTTTCTTGAGAATAATATTATAAAATATTAAATGCATGGACAAGTAGTTGTAGTGTTACCATGATTTAGTCAATGATATTTATATATTAAATAATAATACACAATTATAAAATAATAAATAATGTTAATCAAATCCCCAAATTTTAATTATAATTATTCTCATCATTTTATTCCTCATAATATCCATCAATTATCATGGTTTCTCTCATTTAAACTTCCATAATAATTGTAACTCTTTATTTCCATGTGTTCATGATTTCATTCAAAAACTATTATGGCGTGAAGGGTATTCTCAAAATTCAATCACCTTATTCGTAATAAAAAATTAATAAATTATTAAATCAAGGATAATAACCATAAAAATGTTTTTTTTAAATTATTGAAGAATATATTAGAATTATCTGAAATAAATCCTGCTTCTAAATAATTCATTATGGATTCTTAATTTTCTATTAAAAAAAATAACCATTTAATATAATGTTGATTTATCAGGAAACATTAAAGGATTTTCCATTCACCCTTACATATTTCTATTGAATCTATGGTAGCCTTTATGTATCAAGTAATTTTACCCTTTTTATCACAATGTGGCTTAGTAGTTTTCCCAATTCTCAATCTATAACATAGATGGAATCTTATGAATTATTGTGAAACTCATTACTTTTTTTACTTCAAAAAAAATAAATGCATTTATATGTGTTGAGTAAATTAACATTTTAAATGATTACCCTTAAATATGGGTGAAACAACCCTTACATATCACTATAAAAGCCAATATATTTTTAAATTCCTAGTTTCAACTCTAAGTACCTTCACAGATCAACCATTATTCATATACTAGTGAACCACTACACATCAACCCATAATATTTCATTATTTTATATTTTTATAGTGAACAAGGTTTAGAAACCCCTATATATGCATAGTAAATTTACTTAGTTACTTTTATATATGAAACATATATTCAAAGTGACTCTTACATATCTGGTATATTATTAGATCTACAATATCAAACCACTCATAAATTCTCCATCCTCATCCAAATTTCCTTAACACATATCAAACTCTTAAAATTACTTTTTAATAACATAAAATCACCTCCAATCATAACCATAATAATTACAAATCATATACAACATATAAATACTCCTTAGATTATTTAAATGGACCATCCACTACCTCACCAAATTCTTGTCAGTTTTTACATTTCAACAGACATTAGAATAATTCTCATTATATTCATGCTTAATGGTAAAAAATACAACTAAAAACCAAGTGGGTTTCTTTCCTATGGAAATGGGAATGACCTCATTGATTTAAGGTTCAAACATTCCAAGCAGTTTGTAACGGGTTTGTTCGTAGAACCGGAAACATCCAATGATTCCATATCCATTTGGACCTTCTTTCCAAAGTTAGTTGCTCATTAGTTGTGAACTAATGAGGCTTAAGAATTTTCATTGGTCAAGAGGATGGGAGGTCGGACTCATCAAACCTTTTTAGGGAAATTATTGTCTACTATGGGACTCTCTTTATATATTTAAGTTATGTTCGTGAATCCTTATTAAATTACCAAGTATGAAAATGAGATTTCCTTTATATCTAACAATAAATGATTAATATGTATGAGATTTAGAGAATATTTATATGTATTCGAGGTTCTTCATTGATAGAGAATCATCTGTATTTGTTAGATATTCTTAGTCAATGGTATCCTTCAACACATTATATAGAAATCTCTTAGTCATTATGATAACCATACTGGTTTTAAAGCCACTCAGTGAGGCACGCGAAGTTTATTGTCATTCAAAAGGATATAGATTATTTCAGAATTGGGATCTTACCTGCAGATGGGATACCTACGTATCCTTTGTTTTAGAAAAGGAATCAGAACCCATGTAGTTCAAGAAAATAAGTATGAGGTTTATGCATGATTGATGGCTCAACAAAATATTTCATAATTACTTTTACACTCTAAGCTCACGTGAGTCATGATCAGTGTGAGAAACAAGGGGTATTGGTAAAAACTAGAAAAGTGTGCCATGAAATATGCAATTATAAGAAATGATTTGGGGCTTATGTATGTATGAATGCACAGATGGATGAAGATTAGTATTTACTTCAGGGAAGAAACCCATCCATAAAGGTATATGTGCTTTTATGGATATTTGGATACCTAACTTAGGACTTAATCCCGAGAAGGACGCCCATGTTAGAGAGGAGTTATGATTGGGTTTTACTCCTGAGAAGGAAGCCCAAATCAAAAGTAAATTGAGGCTGGTTAAGAGAATTTATGACTGGGGCTTACTCTTAAGGAAGAGGCCCATGTTAAATGGAATTATGACTGGGGTTTAGTCCTGAAAAGGAATCCCAGGTTAAGGGAATTTAGATTTTGGGAATTTGGGGCTTACTCCTAAGGAGGATTCCCATATTAAAAGAATTATGGTTGGGGGTTACTCCTTAGGAGGATTCCCAAAATTAAGGGAACTTGAAGACTGGGGATTACTCTTGAAAAGGAGGCCCAGGTTAGGGGACTTGGGGCTTACTCCTAATGGAGGATGCCCAAATTTGGGATTTTGAGTTTGGGACTTACTCCAGAGAAGGAGGCCCATATTTGGGATTTTGAGAATGGGACTTACTCCTGAGAAAGAGGCCCATATTTAAGATCATCTCATCTTTAAAGGACGAGGTTGAATGAATGAAATCTCTAACCTTAGTGACATAAAGATATGTAAATCACTAGGTTTTGAGAAATGCTCCATAGAATTCCTTTCAGATAAGGAATCCAACAAAATAACCATTCCATGAATGTCTTTAAATAGGGTTCTGAGGGCTAAATTTTGAAGAGGAGAGGTGGATTTGAAGAAAGCAAGTGAATAGGAAGGAGGGGCACCCAAAAAGAGAGAGGCACGCATGTCTTTCATGGGAGCGCAAGTCCTGGTCATGCAAGTATACTTGCGCGACACATGGGTACTTGGGTGATGGTCAACCCTTAGGGTAATACTTGGGTGAGACTTGGCTCAAGACCTTTGTATTATACCAAAAGGCTTCCAAAACAGTGGTGCGTAGGTTTTATTGAAGGGATAAGGCGGTGCACCAATGTGGCCATTTCCCTTAAGGGATGGCCACTTAGGCATGAAAGTGTTGATGAGTTTCAACACTTAGGACTTGTTTCCCCTGTTTAGAGCTTCCATTCTAGGTAATAAATTACCATAGAAGTGTTCGGAAGACTTCTAGAAGCGACTAGGGCGTTGGGATCCCGAATATGAGTTTTGGAATTTTTCCGTCCTTAAATGGGGGGCCCAAAAGGGGTATTTATAGGCCAGGGAAGACCTTGGGTGAAAATCAAAGAGGGCGCACAAGTCACTTGTGCGACCACTATACGGCGCGCAAGTATACTTGCCCGACCATGATGAAACTTGCGTGACCCATGTGGTAAGAAATCCTTCTTCATGCCTTTGTCAATTTTTTATGTTTCTTCAAAGGATGAATCATTTTAGATTAATGTACTTCCCTTTTTCAGTTGTTAGACTTTGTGATGGAAAGGAGAATCAAAAAAAGTCCCCCATCCGAGTTGTATCTGAATGAAAATTAGGATGTGACTCTGAGGAAAAGAAGAGAACTGAGGAATATACGACGCGCAAGTGTTGGGCGCACAAATGATGTTGTATAGGTGTAGAGCGCATAGATGGTGTCGCACAGGCTTCGATGTGCTAGCTTCGGCGCGCAGGCTTGCATCCTTGCCTATAAATATGGCTTCATTATCGTGAAAAGCACCCGGATTTCAAACTTTCGAGCTCTCACCGTGCAAGTTACCTTCATTGCACAGGTTTCTCAGTTTTCCGCTGCTTCCTTTTGTGTCGCGCTTCTGTAGAGGTATTTGGTCCTGCGTGGTGATACTTGAACACTGAAACTTGTGCGATGCAATTATACTTGTGCACCAACTTTGGGACTTGCGCGCCTTAATTCCTTAACCATTTTTTCACTTTTCTTCACAAATTTATAAAAAATCAACTTACTTAAAAGTTAATTATTTGACCTTTGGGCAGATTAAATGTCTCCCGGGAGAATCGGAACAACTGATGAATTGGATAGCTAGTGAATTGATGATATGATGAGCATCATTGGCCACTATTATTATGATATCTGCGATTGCACTCTCCCAGATTTGGCCAAGTACTTGAAGAAGTATCATCTTAGTTTTCCACAGAGCATCTACTTTCCTCTGTATGGACATGGTTATCTGCAAGGAGTCAAAATTCCAGATGCAAAGAACTATCTGCCCGAGATGCAACCGCATTGCTATTCCTCTATTTCGGTTATGCTGTGCATTAAGAGTAGCAACAATGGCGTGAACTTTAAAAATTTTCCTCCATGCCATTCCCTTGAAGATATGAAAATGTCAATCCATGGGCTAATATGTTTTCTACTTCCAGTCGATGGAGAGGATACAATCATGACATTAGAAACAATATCTTAAAAGAGTACTCTCTCCAAATGACTCTTTACTTCCAATGCTCCATTCTCAAATCCATTTATCCATCTTCCAAGTCTCTTGGACGGAAACAGATTCACTATTTGATCACCATAAAACATTCTCAAACCGCACTCAAGAACATTCTTTTATAATTTTTAGAATAAGAGATGGTATCACTGCATCTCTTATTGTATTTAGTTAAATGAATTAATTTCAGGTGGTTACTAATGATGCTTGGGATTCAGTAAATCAAATGAAGATTTATGTTGAAAGCCTTTTGTAGTTCCTGAAAAAGAGAAGAGAATCCAATTCGTGGATGTCCTTATAACTCTTGTTTATCAATGAAAGACACTTTCATCTTCAATCATTTGCGCATGCCTTCATTTGCTTCTTGCTTTAAATTTTTACCTAAGCCAATGGGCCTATTAAGAATAGTTTGATTTTTACTAGGATTATAAAAATAACCATAAAAACTTTAAAACTTTTTTAATTGCTCAATATTATCTAAATTATATGAAATGTATGTTTAGTGAGCCATGAATTGACTTTTGTTCAGAGTTCCCTTGTATTTTGTGGGCAGTTTAAAGTCATGCACATCGAACATAAAAAGGCTAATGTTTAAGGTCGAAATAGATTTGACCGAATGGATTACCATTGACTCAATTCCTTGATAATTTATCTGAAAACATATAACCATGTTCAAGTAAGAGGGAAAATATGTAAACTATGACTTAAGAAATTTTGAATCTGAGGAATTATATGAAAAATGGCTAAAAGGAATTAGAAGAAGTAGTTTCCAAGAATAAAGTTACCATTATTTAACAAACCCATTAGGGGGTTGAATTATGTAGGGCCACCTAAGGGCATTGGCTACATAGTCAAATAATAGAATCTTTTGACTGACATGTCTGTTTTGTAGACAACTTGTGCAAGGCCACCTAAGGGCACGCGCTACATAGTCAAGAAAAAGAACTCTCAGAAATTTACTTTTCTACTGCTAAAAAGCCAGTGGAAGTTTATGGGGATTCAAATTTTCCGAAGAATAGAGTTTGCTGTATGGAGAGAGGTACTTGAATATAGAGAAGATATTTCCAAACAAGATTGTCTAAGAACTGGATGAATGTCACTCATACGAATGTCTGACTTAAATGCAGGGAAGGGAAATATAAACCATAGACTTGAATACTTTCATATCGTGAAAAAGAACATGGGACAGATATGTTAAGGATGACTATTTTCTGCGGATCCTTACCTATTGTCGATAAGACCAATAAGGAAAAAAGATGTTTTCTTCCCAAGAATGAAGTTACCGTTATTTAACAAACCCTTTAGGGGGTTGAATTATGTAGGTCCACCTAAGGGCATTGACTTCATAGTCAAATAATAGAATCTTTTGGCTAAAAAGTCTGTTATGTAGACTATTTATGCAAGGCCACCTAAGGGCACATGCTGCATAGTCAGGCAAAAGAACTCTCAAGTATCAATTATTTTGTCACCAGAAGTCAAGAAAAGGGTTATGGAGATCTGGAAGTATTTAAGATTAGGAGTATTACACATGAAAATGGTCATTTTTTCAATGCATATAGAGATACACAGACCAATGCTAACCATAATCTTGTTGTGGCTGGGTCTTAAATTAAAATATTGGACTTCACTACATATCCCATAAGTATAAAAATCAAGCCATACATAGTTCTTGAAATACATTTTAACGTCATGTGGGACGAGAGTATAGGAAATCTTAGTTTAGGGTCATAGATATCAGACCATAATAATGAATACATTGTGTGTGTTTTCACAGGGACTTTTCAGCCGGGGGACTGAAAGTGGAATTTGGGGTTAGGCCCAAAGGCATGGGGCTAGACTCGAGGGATGCTCAAACGTTCCTACATATCCCATAAGGATGGTAATCAAGCCGCACTTAGTTCTTGAAATACCCTCTGTACAGATTTGGTTCGTACATATGAAGGGTGAAAAGGAGACTTTAGTGCAATGATGGTTTGACCCAAGATAAAAGGTTCAAACATTTCCATGTATGCATGTAGTATTTGGAATATAACCTAATCGAAGAAAAATTTAAATATTGATTCCCTCTCAGGTGAGAGTGCAAAAGAACATTATAGTTTATTGTCATACAGGAAAAAAGTGTTTGTACAGTTTAACGTCATATATCAAGGATGATGGTGAACCAATGTAAAAATGTATTGGTCTTGGGGCTACTTCACATATCAACATCATATGAGATGGAGGTGAACCGATGTGAAGAGATTGATTTTGGGATTTAACCTTTGGAGGTTGCCAACATACCCAACCTATAAGGCAAGGATCAAAGTCCGCGTAATTCAATTAAAGAATGAATTGGTGATCAAGTTGTTTTTGAAGACAAAAACCTAAAAAAATGGTGTCAGGACTTACACATGATTAGCGGCCCAGAGAGGGTGTTATGGTTGGAGTTTACTCTAAGCTCACGTGAGTCATACTCGGTGTGAGAAACAAGAGGTAGCAACAACCTTAATAATGCACAGTTTAATGTCATGTAGGATGTATTTAAGGGACTTTGTTAGTTTTATGTCATGTAGGACAAATGAGCAGTGTAGTTTAACTTAATGTAGGAAAAATATAGGGACACAGTTTAACGTCATGTTGGACAACAAGGGTGCTATACAGTTTAGCGTCCTGTAGCTAAGACGATGGGGACAATACAGTTTAACATCATGTTGGATGAAAAGGGGACTGCGTAGTTTAATGTCATGCAGTGAGGACAAAAAAATGACACAGTTTAATGTCACGTAGGATGTATTAAGGACTTTTTCATAGTTTAACATCATGTTGGATGATGGCACAATTTAACGTCATGTTGGACAATGGAACTTCTGTACAGTTTAGCGTCATGTATCTAGGACGTCACAATTTAATGTCATGTTGTATGTAAGTGCAAATAGTTTAAGGTCATATGCATGGACCGGGGATGGTGTGGTTTAACATGTTGCTGGACGTAAGGGACTATGCAGTTTAAAGTCTTGCAGCAAGGACAACATAGTTTAACGTCATGTTGGATGATATGAATGCAAATATATTAAGGTCATATGCATGGACCAGGGATGATGATTCAGTTTAATGTCTTACTGGATGAAAAGGATGAAAATGGTTTAAGGTCATATGCATGGACCATGATGATGATGCAGTTTAACGTCTTACTGGACGAAAATGATGAAAATAGTTTAAGGTAATATGCATGGAACAGGGATGATGATGCAGTTTAACGTCTTGCTGGACAAAAAGGATGTAAATAGTTTAAGGTCATATGCATGGACCGGGGATATATTTGTATTATAAAAAATACTTCTTTAGAAATCTGGCATTTCTTGGAGTAGTGACGAGTTCTCTATCCATTGAGATTAAAGAATAAGCTCCATTGGAGTAGACCTTATGTATTGAATAAGGTCCTTCCCACTTTGGATCAAGCTTGGGAGGTTTCTTTCCTGGTATCATTGGAGTTCTAAGAACCAATACCAATTCTCACTGAATGAATGAACGAAGATGAACTTTTTGGTTGAAAGCTCATGCTATTCGATTCCGATAGACTTCCAAGTGGTGTGGGGTGCACAATCATTTATCATATGACCGTTCCAATTCATCCAATCGCTTTTGAGATTGTTCATCTCTAGATGACTGATCACAAATGGCTACTCTGAGCAAGGGTAATTGAACTTCAATGGGAAATACTTCTTCTGTTCCATATACCAATGAATATGAAGTTGACCGCGTTGCAGTGCGAGTGGTGGTCCGATAATCCTATAAAGCATGAAAGAGTTTATCAGGACATGTTTTCTTATTTTTATCCACTATCTTTTGCAGTATGTTTGAAAGAGTCTTGTTGAAGGCTTCTATCTAGCTACTGGCCACTACATGATATCGAGATGAATGAATGGATTTGATGTTGTATTCTTGATACAACTTCCTCACCTCAAATGAACAGAAGTTGGTGCCATTTTCCATCAATATGGTATGAGGGACACCAAATCTAGTAATGATGTTAGACTTGATAAAGCTAACAATTTATTTAGAACTGACTTCTTTGAGAGGAATTTCCTTTGCCCATTTGGAAAATAAGTCAGTAGTAGAAAGAATGTACTTAAACTGCTTGGATGTAGCTGAAGGATAAGGTTATACTACATCTATTCCCCATGTGGAAAATATCCACGAGTATTTAGATATATGAAGAAACTCTAGGGGTTGATGAATGAAGATGGCATGTACATGGAAAGTATGACACATCTTTTTGAAATCAAAATAATCTTGCATCATTTAAGGCCAAAAGTATCGAAGCCTTCGAATTTGATCAGATTGTCTATGTCCAGATTGGTGGGCACCACAGACTACTGCATGCACTTCTTTCATGACATCCATTGTCTCTTCAATGTCAATGCATCTGAAGAGAATTCCATCAAAACCTCTTTTGTAGAGAATTTTCTCTAGGTGATCTAGGCTATCATAAAGAGTAAAATTGACCACACGTCGCCCGATTTGTTCTTTCCTGGCTCTATCAGGTGGAAGTGTTCCATTTTGAAGGTATTCCCTGATATGTTATATCCATCCTATATTATGACCATATGGTTCAGGAATAGGACTAATTTCATTGATTTACTCTATTATAGTTTGAACCTAAGGTGAAATTGTATGACGGTGGGCAATACTGATGGATGTCTCATCCCAATTTGGATCTGCCAGAGTTGTAGCTATATTAGCCAGTGCATCAGCTTGAGCATTTTGTGATCTTGGGACATAAGAAAATTTTAGTTCCGAAGGAAATTACGCCATTAACTCTCTGACATAATCATACAAAGGGATTAATTCTTCTTTTCTAATTGCATAATCCCCATTTACTTGTTTGATTACAAGGACTGAATCAACTTTCACCTTTAAGTGATTTACTTGTGCTTGAAGCGCCAACTCTAATCATTCGGTGAGAGCTTGATATTCTGCTTCATTATTTGTACCACCTCCCAAAAATGAGAAGGAATAAGGTAGCACTGCCTTTTCCAGTGAAATGAGTACAATTCCTAACCCAACTTTGTTGAATTTAGGATCTTCAATTTTCTTCCCTGTTGGACTTCTGGAAGCACCGTCAAAGTTCATTTCCCATGTTTGAATATTATCTTGAATAGTAAAGACTTCTTCATTTGGAAGTTCAATATCAAAAGATGTATCTTCTGCTGAAGGATGTTCAGCAATAAAATCAGCCAGATCTTGGCCCTTTATTGCCTTTTAGGACACATACTGGATATCAAATTGCTGAAAAATAACTGCCCACCTTGCCAGACATCCTGTAAGCATTGGATGGCTAAGGATGAATTTGAGCAGGTTATTGCGAGATACCAATTGGACCTCGTGATGTTGCAGATAGTGTCTCAACTTCTGAACTGCAAAGATTAACGCTAGGCAACACTTCTCAATATTGGAATATTGTTTTTCTACATCAAGCATAGTTCGACTGAGATAGTAGAGGCTGTTTTCATTCCCCGCATCATTCTTCTGAGAAAGAAAGGCACCCAGTGATCGCTCTAAAGTTGTCACATAGAGGATAAGTGGTCTTCCTTCAATAGGTGGCATTAATACCGGTGGACTCAAGAGATATTTCTTGAGAATATCGAATGCTTCTTGACATTATTCAGTCCACTGGTATGTGACTCCCTTCTTCATCAATTTGGTGAAGGGTAAACTTTTGCCTGTCAAATTGGTGATGAAATGCCGAATATAGGCTAAGTGTCCTTGAATTCCTCTCAATTATTTCAAATTTTGAGGAGGTGACATACCAAGGATTTACTTTTTCTTCTCAAGATCAACTTCGATACCACAATGGCATACAACAACGCCGAGAAATTTTCCTGGGGTTACCCCAAAAGCACATTTCAAGGGGTTCATCTTCATATTATGTTGTCGATGTTTGTGGAATATGACTTCCAAATCATCCAAGTGATTAGAAAGTTGTTTGGATTTAACCAGCAAATCGTCCACATAACATTCAACAAATTTCCCTCAAAAGGGTTTGAAGATACAGTGCATGGAATGGTAATATGTTGCGCTAGCATTCTTCAGGCCAAAGGGCATTACCCGATAAAAAAACACACACTGAGGAGATCTGAAAGATGTTGATTCTTCATCTTATAGAGCCATTCAGATTTGATTATATCCAGAATATCGATCCATGAAGGAAAGTGCTTCATATCTAGCCGTTGCATCAATCAAGAGTTCTGTAATCGGTACTGAAAAATCATCCTTAGGACAATGCCGATTAAGATCTCTGAAATCAATAAAAACTCTAATTTTTTTGTTCTTCTTTTTCACAGGGACAATATGATCCAACCACATGGGATATTGAACTTCTCTGAAGAAGTTTGATTTGGTAATATTATCCACTTCAGCTTGAATTTTTGAAGCATAAGTTGGGTGTGTTCTTCTTGCAGCTTTCTTAAATCCTCAAAGTTCTTCTGGAAAACCCAAACGATGAGTAGCAACATTAGGATCAAGCCATAGAATCTCTGTATAGTTCCAAGAAAACATATCTTGATTTTGATTTAAAAATGAAATATACATTTCCTGCTCTTCAAGAGTCATGGCCGAACTAATTAAATTGGGGGTGTGGATCTTATTTTGTACCCAGATTTATTTCTCTGAGTCCATCCACAGTGGTAGAGATACCCTCTTCAAATGCTGGAGGATCATCCCTGAGATCTTCCTCTTCTTCTTCAACACATGTTATCTCTTCTGTTTCTACTTGCATAGTAGATGATGAAGTAGAATTTCCATAATCAGAAGAGATGTTAAAATTTGAACATCTTGAAGAAGAAGCTTCTATTTTAGACCCGATTAATGATGAAGGGTCTTCCTTGGGTAATAAAGAGTAGATGATGGATTGAGAATAAACATCATTGTTCACCTCTGACATTGCTATAACTTATTCTGGTGTGGATGGAAAAGTATAGACTTGCTGGATTTCAGAAGATGAAATGATGAAATCCCCATTTGAGCTTTCATCATTGCTTGGTGAATCACAAATTTCTCGCATGCTATCTGGACTGAACACCATAATTGACATTATGGAGGTTTCCATAAGAGTATTTTTATTTGGTTCTATCCTGTCAATTTGACTGATAGGCAACACATAATATGCACTCACATGTGTTAATGGATTTACCGTAATGTTTTCCAAACCAAATATAGAATTAACCTTGGTAACCTCCCTTGTCGTGGAGTTCTCCTTACCCTTCATGTGATAGAATTCTGCCGCAATGTATTGAGGTTCACATGTTTTGAAGGGGGATTTATCACCATACAATCTCCCAATTTGACCATCGAAACAATATTTGAGGAATTGATGGTATGATGAAGGGATAGCCGCATGTTGATGTAGCCAAGGTCTTCCAAGTAAAACATTAAAGGCTCTATCATGATCAAAAACCCTGAAATCTAAATTGGATACAAGGTCTCCAAACTGAGTTCTGAGTGTAATCTCACCCAGTGGTTCTTGTTCATTTTTATCATATCCTTGCAACATCATAGTAGAAGGAGATAAATCAGATTTCGTGAGGCCCAATCAACGAAGTGTACGAATGGGGATGAGGTTGACTCCTGAACCATTATCAATGAAAGATCTTCAGATGTCTACACCATTGAACTTGCCCAATAAGTATAAAATTCTAATATTTCCATGCACAACATCATCTTCATCTTCATCTGTGAAATATATCACTGCATGAAATTCTGGAGGATTATTCTCTACATGATAGACTTTAGCCGCAACAATTTCAGTTTCGAACTCCTGAGGACTTGACAAATCCTCAATGAGTGCCTCCCAAATATCCTTGGATAGATTCAAGGCATCCATAATTGATAACATGACCTGTACTTGGGCCAAATGTTTCAAAAAATCATATTTTTTATCCAAAGGTCTACATTTTCCAACAGGAACATGTGGTTTCGCATGTGCCTTAGAGGTTGATGCTTTATGTATCAGGGTAGGAGTTGGCAGTACTCCTAGATTTGGAAGATTAGACCGAATAGGTTTATTTACTTGTTGAGGGGAACAAGGTGGAACCTCTAACCGATCCTCCAGAATAACTTCACCAGGACTGAATCTATTATTGGTGGAAGAATTTGCCTGTTCTCATTGAGCCTGCTGAAGGGATCTGCCACGAGTTTCTGCTGCATACACAGTTCTAGCAGAGGAAGAATTGGAATAGTGGTTTCTAGGATATCCACGTCTTCCTCTATATCCCAGACCTTTGTAAATTCTTCTAATTCCTCTATTTGATACAGGGAATTTTGGCTCATCAAGATCAAAACTGCGACTGGCATAAGGATCTGTTAAATGAATCATATTAACAGAACCAAAGATCAACTCTTCATCTGATGAAGATTCAGCCTGATTAGCCTGTTTAGTCTATGCCATTTGGCGGGGTGGTGCCCGTCACTTTGAAGTAGATGGCATAAAATCTTCCAGAGTCAAAGAAAATTTGGGCTTTGACATAGTCTCATCTTCTTCTAATTGCTCTTATTTCTTTGAATTATGTCGTTTTTTTAAGGATTATCCCTCTTATGAAGAGAATTTTCATGTGGCATTCATGGAAGAAGACATAATTGGATTCTTCAATTGTTTTCGCAACATGGAATGAGTTCGGTTGATCATTTTTCTGACCATCCAATCATCATATTTCTGCACATTTTTGTTTTTAACTTCTTGCCACTCACCTTCCTCCTATGGATTTGTAGCAGTAACACATGCTACCTGAGCCGAAGAACCTTTCAGTTTGACTTGTCCTGAGTCCACCATCTTTTGCAGTAGGTCTTTGAAGAAAAAACACTCCTGAATGGGATACCCCATCATCTGATGAAATGGGAAATAATTGGGATGGTCTTCATCTCCTTCCTTGTTCGGCCTTTTGGGACTTGGAAATTGAACCAAATTATTTTCCAGAGCCGAAATGAAGTAACAAAAAACTTGTTCATTTCGGAAAGAGTAAAATTTGCTCTTTAAATCCTCAAATTGTTTTCGTATTTGATCTCTTTGATCATCTTGATGAAATGGCCTCTGTTGTTGATGCTCATGAGGTGGAGTCCTTTTAGAAGATGAAGCCCTAGAAGTAGAAGCAGGTACAGGTGCTTGTTTAAGCATAACTTTAGTAGTCTTTGCTTTACCCATTCTCCTTCCTGGAGCTGATGGAATTACATGAGATTTATCCTTAGTCTTTATAAGAGAGTCTTCAATCTGTTGAGCGATTGAAGTAAGGTCTAGAAACCCTCCTGTGTATTTCCCAAGGATCAATGGTGTGCGCAACTCATCACGCAAATTTTCCACAAAAATTGGCAACAATTATTCTTAAGGGAGTGCTAAACTCAGGGAATGTGTTAATCCCTTCCAGCGGGCAATGAAATCTGAAACCCTTTCATTCCCCCTTTGCTTACAATTTGTATGATCAAAAACTATTGTCTTTGGAAAACTTGATCTGAATTAAAGAAGGAATTGTTGATGAAGATCCTCCCACCTGATAATTGACTGGGATTGCAAGCTTGTATACCAAACAAAAGAAGGCCCTTGTAATAACTGTACAAAACACCTGAGCTTAACTGCTTCTTGTTGTTGAGGGGTTCCCATAATAGGATCGCAATGAGAAACAAAACGTGTTAAGTGTTTCTCTGGGTCTCCCAAACCATTAAAAATTGGGAATGTGGTACTTGTAAAATTTGATGGGGGAGGAATTGCGTCTACCCATTCTGGGTAAGCTCTCTTCTCCGGTTGAACCGGTGCATGATTTCCTTACATATCTTCCAAATGAGATATTAATGACTCAACGATAGTCATTAAATTTTGAGAAACATCCGGTTGATCTTGGACCTGTGCAGGTGCAATAACTGGAACTTGGATAGGTGTGGTGACTGAGATTTCCACTGATGGTAGTATTTCCAGTTTTTGTTGCATATAACCCGTTGGATTAGACCTCTGAGGGTGTACTGGAAAAGGAGGATACTCTTGATCCATCTCAATAGCAGTAACAAATTCCCTTAGCTGACTGACTCCAGCACGCTTAGGAGGAAGACTACTTTGAAGTAGTTCTGCATTCAACCTCATTAATTCATCCATCTCTTCCTCTTGTTGTGAGAATCTTTGCTCTAGTGAGAGTGATTGGCCTTCTCCAAAGGATGGGTATATAAACTAATTATTCACTTTTCATTTGTTGGACACCTTTCAGAGAGGGGGAAGTTGCTTATTTGGAGGAATACTCAGATTCTGGGTGAGCCTTTGATTTCTTGTATACACACCTTCTTCATTTGTGTCTGTGTGTACAACTTCTTGAGTAGGAACCTCTTCATCTGATCCCTCTAATTGAACCTCATCTGGGGAATTAACAACAACGACATTGATGACATTAATTGATGCATAATGCATTGCATATCTTTTATCGGTATTTCTGTGATATTGTCTTCTTCCTTGTCCTTGTTGAGACACTACCTTTTTCTGATTTGATCCCTCAGGAACATCTTGACGAACCATAATTTGGAGGGAATCTCCTGATAATTTGGCTCTTAGTTCCTCTTTGGTATTCTTCCCTAATCGAGAGAAGACTGACTTTCTCTGAGGAAGAGATTGGGGATTTTAAAAAGTTCCCAATCCAGTGGACTGGGGCTGTTCCTTCTGTTCCTACCCAACCCCTCGAATCATATTTGTTGATTATGAGGGTTGGGTTAAAAGAGTCCCCAATATGTAAAGCTGGGGTGGTTCTTGAGTTGCTATATCTGATTCCTTCTTAAAAGATCTCCTGATCTTACAAACTTTAGTCCGGAAATTGGCTGGATGCATTAACCTATATCCACTCTTATCACCAGGCTCAAAAGACCATTGGATGATTTCTGACACTTCTGTCACTTGATGACATGAACGATCTAAATGAGAAGCCTGTTCGATGTTCTCATTTTCCTGATGAAAAATTAATTCGACAACTTGTTATATGTATTCCTGATTCTGGGAAGAACTAGTTGAGGCCTGTTCTTGAGCAAGCCTGTGATTAAAAAAAATCCAATTGGTTGTGGCCTTCTATGTGCAATAACATTGCATGAAACCATTTTCAGTGGGCCTGTTGACTGGAGATTACAGTGAAATGTAGTGCTCCATGAACACCCTATCCCCTGATATGAATACCAGATGGGGAATTGGCAATTAACTGGAACAACCTTCTTAGTGCTCTAAGGCATGAACGCTGAAGGGCTCTCTGTTTCTTTTCATCCTTCAGATATCAAGAAACTGAGAGAGAATCCAAATCAATTTGGTGTTTTAACCCTTCTACTATCTTTCCATGATTTTCATGTTAATCATAAGATAATATTTTCTTTTTCAAATTACAAAGAGTTTTCCATATGTTGAGACGAATGTCATGAATTCCATCTTCTATAAACATCTCTGGAATGTCATACTGAGAGACAGCCAAAGGCCAAAACATAACTGGCACTTCACCTTTTTCCAGTTGTTTTTTCATATTCAGTACTTGCTCCTTATCATTTGATGAAGATTCTTATACTTGTTTAGACCAAAGTTGGTGCTTCTTTGTTGCTTCATCATATTCAACAAGACCGGAAGAGAATTCACTTATAAAACTATAAGATTCATGACTCAGGGGTGGTTCGGAGAATGACCTACACCCCGGTCTATCTTCTGATTGAGAAAGTATTTCACCTACTACTAGTAAAGCATCAGACATGATTGGATTCACATTTTTAAGTGCCTCAAGATAAGAGGGCTTTCCCTTCACTACATTGTCCATTGGAGCATTTTCTAGGAAATGAGAATTACTACTGCGGAGAGGACTTTTGCAGCTAAATTTATCATCATGGGGAGGACCACCATGGTGGGTTACAGAAAAAGATGAAACATTTTGCTCCTTGTTCTTATGTACATGCATAGGGTTATAGTGACTCTCATATGAAGATGATACTTCAAGATCGACCGAACTGTCATGAAATAAGCCTTCATGAGGAAGTGTCTGATGCAGACCTTCGAAATTAATGTTCCCACTACTGGGAACTAAGAGAGTAGAATCTAGAGTTGCAACAGATAATTGTATGAGTGCATCAAGAACTCCAGCATAGAGCAAGGCCTTATTACAGATTGGACCTTGATTTCTTGACTATGCTGGACGGGCTTTTTCTTATACACCTTCTAACCCACTTTGGGAACCAATATTTGAAGAAATTGGTTATTATGGGAAGGTGTATATGCCTACTCAGGAGAAAGGATCAGGTCAGGATGATTATCTCCACTAAAATCAGGTGTATGTGCCTAACTTGGCTGTCCGTATGATATGGGGGAGTATGCCCCACAACCCTCTTGGACTGGAAAAGAGGTGTGTGTCTGTTCCGGAGTGAACTGTTGATGTGTCACTCCACAGGTAGGAATAGATTTTCATTTATTTCCCTGTGATGCTGCTGAAGCTGTTATAATATCCTGTCAAGCATCCATGATATGAGAAGGTATTTTCTTATGCTCTTTCACCATTGATAGAATATGCTTGGTGACTTCAGCTACCGGAATAGGGATATACGCCTATTCTGTGCTTGGAGTAGGTGTGTGTTTCTGCTCCTATTCTCCTTTTCCTGTCAGTAAATTCTGACAGTACTCGAGTGCGGGGACACAAAATTGAGTATGCCTCATGTTTGTCACTGGAGCTTTCCAACTGACTTCTCCCTGTGCTACCAAATGAGAATGTTGGTAGGCTTGATCAATACCGGTAGGTGTATGTGCCTACAGATTGCACTCCTCCGAACATGGTTGACGATCTTCCTTCAATACTGGTAGACGAGACTGCTGGCAGGATTGAAGAGTGTAAGCAGGTGTATATGCATGTTTACCAGTTGTCAACAGATTGGGTTGACGGGCTTCATCATATGTAGTCAGACGAGCCTACTGACTAACTGATGATTTATAACCAGGCGTATGTTCTTGTCTATAGTACTCTACTGTAATTACTTGGTGGGATTGGTGTGTTGCTGCTAGACGATTCTGCTGGACAATGGAATTAAATCAGACGGGTGTGTGTGCCCGCTCGTTGCTTTCCACCAAGTTAGGTTGCTGGACTTCTCCGGAGATTGCAGAGATAAGAAATTGCTCACTATTGACCGGTCGTCACCTCTGGTGGTTCGTCTTTCCTGCTCGGGTTTGAGTAACCTGAGCCGAACGCCTGGAGACGACACCCTCATCATGTTGAGGGTGCACTGCCGCACGAGTCTGGAGGCGATTATTGGTGGGAGCCCTCGGAAAGGACTCCTGTTTCCTTAAATTAAGGTCGTGAGTGACCTATTCATTCACCTCCTCAGAATATGGGAGGAATGGTGATTGCGTTCCAGGGATAACGACCTGAAACTGTTGGAAATGGTGGTTAGCACCACCTGCTTCTTAATCGCTGGTCATCGCTGTCTAGATGACCAGGGTGAATTATTGACTTGGAGGGCTTGTCTAGCAGCCTCCAGAGTCAGAATAGTACCGTTTTGATGATATTCTTTAACTAGTGTATTTGATACCCAGCGTTGAAGACACTGAGTAGGTAATGTCATCCTCAGGGCGGATGACGATCCAACAGGAGTAGCAACAGAGGAATTCACAGCAGAGGTATTCACAGGCGTGAACTTAAGAGAAGCCATTTCTGTAATGCAGAAGATATTGGAAAAGATTTCCTGTTTGATATAACAGACATAATCAAGATAATTTTTTCCACTACATCTTTTGGATGATCACATATGTTATTGATTGTTCAATTGGACCTCTCATTGATTTTAAATAGGGGCCTAACAAAATAAATAAAACATCATGTTAATTTGGTTAAGGATTCACGCCGAGTTCACCATTTTTTTCCTCTGGAAATGGGAATGACCTCATTGATTTAAGGTTCAAACATTCCAAGAGGTTTATAATGGGTTTTTTCGTAGAACCAAAAACATCCAATGATTCCATATCCATTTGGACCTACTTTACAAAGGTAGGTTCTCATTAGTTGTGAACCAATGAGGCTTTAGAATTTGTATTGGTCGAGAGGATGGGGGGTCGGACTCATCACACCTTTTTAGGGGAATTATTGTCTATTACATGACTCTCTTTATAGATTTAATTTATTTTCGTGAATACTTATTAAATTACCATGTATGAAAATGAGCTTTTCTTCAAATCTGACAATAAATGATTAATATGTATGAGATTTATATTATCTTTTATATGTATTCTAGGTTCTTCATAGATAGAGAATCATCTGTATTTGTTAGAGATTATTAGTCAATGGTATGCTTCGACACATTATATAGAAATCTATTTGTCATTATGATAACCATACTGGTTTTAAAGCCACTCATTGGGGCACTTGAAGTTTATTGTCATTCAGAAGGACATAGATTATTTCAGAATTGGGATCATACCCACAGATGGGCTACCTACATATCCTTTGTTTTATAAAAGGAATCAGAAACCACATAGTTCAAGTAAATAAGTATGTGTTTTATGCATGATTGATGCCTCAACGAAAGATTTCATAATTAATTTTACACTATAATCTCACGTGAGTCATGCTCGGTGTGAGAAACAAGAGGTATTGGTAAAAACTAGAGAATTGTACCATGAAAGATGCAATTATAAGAAATGATGTGGGGATTCTGTATGTATGACTACCTAGATAGATGAAGATTAGGATTTACTTCAGGGAATGAACCTGTCCATAAAGGTATATGTGCTTTATGAAGATTTGGATACTTAACTTAGGAATTAATCCTGATAAGGATGCCCAAATTAGAGAGGATTTATGATTGGGTTTTACTCCTGAGAAGGAATCCCAAATCAAAAGTAAATTAAGGCTGGTTAAGGGAATTTATGACTGGGGATTACTCTTAAAGAAGAGTCCCAGGTTAAAGGGAATTATGACTGGGGCTTACTCCTGAAAAAGAATCCATGGTTAAGGGAATTTTGATTTTGGGAATTTGGGGCTTACTCCTAAGGAGGATGCCCATATTAAAAGAATTACGGTTGGGGCTTACTCCTGAGGAGGATTCCCAAAATTAAGGGAACTTGAAAACTAGGGCTTACTCCAAAAAGGGAGGCTGAGGTTAGGGGACTTAAAGACTAGGGCTTACTCCTGAAAAAGGAGGCTCAGGTTAGGGGACTTAGGGCTTACTCCTAAAGGAAGAAGCCCAAATTTGGGATTTTGAGATTGGGACTTACTTCTGAGAAGGAGGCCCATATTTGGGATTTTGAGATTTGGACTTACTCCTGAGAAGGAGGCCCATATTTAAGATCCTCTCATCTTTAAAGGATAAGGTTGAATGAATGAAATATCTAACCTTAGTGACATAAAGATATGTAAATCACTAGGTTTTGAGAAATGTTCCACAGAATTCCTTTCAGATAAGGAAGCCAACAAAAGACAAATTCCATGAATGGCTTTGAAGAGGGTTTTGAGGGCTAAATTTTGAAGAGGAGAGGTGGATTTGAAGAAATCAAGTGAATAGGTAGGAGGGGAACCCAAAAAAAGAGAGGCGCGTAAGTCCTGCATGGCCGCGCAAGTCCTGGTCGCGCAAGTATACTTACGCGACACATGGGTACTTGCACGACGGTCGACCCTCAGGGTAATACTTGGGAGAGACTTGGCTCAAGCCCTTAGTATTATCCCTAAAGGATTCCAAAAGAGTGTTGCGTATGTTTTATTGAAGGGATAAGGCGGCGCGCAAGTGTGGCCATTTCCCTTAAGGGATGACCACTTAGGCATGCAAGTGTTGATGCATTTCAACACTTAGGACTTGTTTCCCCTGTTTAGAGCTTCCATTCTAGGTAAGAAATTACCTTAGAAGTGTTTGGAAGACTTCTAGAAGAGACTAGGGAACCGGGATCTCAAATATCAGTTATGGAATTTTTCCATCCTGAAATGCGGGGCCTACAAGGGGTATTTATAGGCCAGGGATGACCCTGGGTGAAAATCAAAGAGGGCGCGCAAGTCACCTGTGCAACCACTATGCGGTGCACAAGTATACTTGCACGACCATGATAAAACTTGTGTGACCCAAGTGGGAAGAAATCCTTCTTCATGCCTTTGTCAATTTTTGATGTTTCTTGAAAGGATGAATCACTTTGGATTAAGGTATTTCCCTTTTTCATTTGATAGACTTTGTGATGGAAAGGAGCGTCAACAGGGTTCAACACCTATAATAAGTAAGGATAACATGATGAGTTTTTGGAGAATTTATGGAGACATGCGATTTTATTGTAGAATTAATTGACACATTTATATTATTTGTTGTGAATCATTAGAATATATTAATTTTTATGATTTTTGTGGAAGTCTTTCAAAATAAAATTTCCCATCATAAAATAAGAGGTATGTGTATTTTTAATATAGTTATTACCTTACTAATAATGTATCTATCCGATATTGTGAGATAATTTTAGATACAACGAATCATAAAAAATGGAATATGTATAATGATGAATATCTCATTTCTATAAATAAATTTAATAGGATAAATAAAAAATAGTATGATGTGGAAATAAATTTTAAAATGAGTTCTAAAACAAGGTATTTTTCTTGAAAGATAATGATTCATGTAGGGTTAAATATGGAATAAACACTATTTTGAGAATAAATTACTAATCAATGATGTATCAATATATGCTTGATGGAGTAAGAACCAAAGGATGACAAGCTTATGATATGGGCCTTGAAGAAAATATCAAGTCCAAGGAGAAAAATGTGATGTTGGATTCAATCAAAACCATTTTAAATCCAATATAGATTCTAAATTCAAGGATAAAGGGAAATTGGTGGTCCATAATGACAAAACATCTTTCTCATATTATGGAAATTAAATGATCCCATCACCCCATGTATTTAAATGTTATTATCCTTTTTGAAATTCTTTCAGTATTAGGTTGAGATTTATTCCATGGGGACATTAGGTTGAAAAATTAAAGTGGTGTAAAATAATGATATTGAATTATAATTAATATTTGAGTAGTGCATGTGGTGTACAGTTAAATTTGACAATTAATTACATGAGTGAAATAAGAAGTGTCCAAGAAATAAAAATAGTTATAAATGTCTAATTGATGTTTTGGAATTTAGAGAACATATTATTCCACTAGAATATAACCTTAAAGATAAAAGAGGACGATTTGATGGAGAAGTAATAAAGAAATAATTTTATGGTATTATTTGTTTGACTAATAATGTAACATCATATAATTTTTTAGGATATCAAAAGTTATAGAATATGGATATCTCATACTAAATATCAATTCTATATTTTAATATATATATATATATAAGACATTCAGTGAGTGTATGTTTCTATATATTTGTAAGGTTTTATCTCCATTAACTAAGGAAATACACCCAATAAAGGAAATAAGAAATATGGTTTACTAAATTAGAGTCTAGAAAAAAATATTTTATAATAGAAAACTTATATGAATTAGACACATAATAATTTATGTTTTATTCATTAATGGTTCCGTGGAAGTGTGATTTAAATCATATGAGGAGTTATTTGGTAGAATATAAATGTTAGGGCAATATTATAGGGATATAATTGATTGTAATATACCACATTAGTGTTATTAAACTAAATTCTTGTTTACAACACCATGTTCTGACTCATTAAGATTATAGATTTTGTTAATAACCCTCTGCTATGTGTTATGTTCAATCTCATAAAATATTTTTGAATTTATATATAGAAGGAAATTTTTTTTGCATGAAATTAAAACCTAGAATTATAGTAAATAACTGGATTTAGTGATATAAATTAAATTTCTCTTGAAATATAATGAAAAATTGAATACTAGTATGTCGAATTGTGATGCAATGAATATATTTAAAAAAGAGGATAATGTTTATTGAAAATACCCATATTCTATTTAAGAATAAAGATGTTGATTTACATGTTAATATTAATATCATAGGATTAAATCTTGGGTCTCATTGAATTAAAATAATATAGGGATAATTAAAAAAAACTGAAAAATATTTCATTTATATTTTAGTGTGATGGTTTTCCAATGATTCTATATTTATTAATTTTTATTGAGAAATTTCATTGGATTTTATTTTAAAAGTGGGGTATGGGAATGAGATGAATCAATGGAGTTAGATAGAAGTATTGATAAAAATTCATTATAATAATACATGGAAATATCACAGAGTTGGATTCATAATAAGAGTTTACTATAACTCCAAATGTGGTTATTATTATCATCCAATTGATAATTTCTGTTGGTGTTGGATTTTTGTTAATGACCTTGTTTGTTGTCAACCACCTTGTATGTTATCAATCAAAGAAGTAAGTGTTGGTTTTTTATATTAAAGGTATAACAAATTTTGGGTGTGGTTAGAATAAAGAAAATTAGTTCATTCTAGATGATAGATATCACACTGTAAAATTATATTTCACTCTATAATGTTCTTTATTTAAGAGTAAATATTTTTAGGATGAAATGGTAGACATGGAAATATTTGGTTAGAAATGGATGTGTGGCATGGATATGTTAATGAATGAATTTATATAAATAATAATTTATTATATATATTGTTGATTGAGAATATATAGATATATTTAATTAAGAAATATATGTCTATTAAGACTTTTTATGGAAATAGAATATGTGTGATAATGTGTGAATACATTTAGAGAAGGCATGCGAGAAATTTCAGAAAGTATATAATTGTGTTTGTACCTTATCATGGGAATTTACCTAACGGGGGGGGGGGTGATTTTGGGTATTAATAATTATAACAACAAACTATTGAAAATAATCATATTATATCAATTTGGGTAACAACCCTTTATCTCACACACTTTCTCTATATGAGCAATTAAAGCAATAAAACAAAAAAATTATTTTTACTTAGTTAACCCAAATTGGGCTTGTCCAATATGTATGTAAAGCTGATGTGCTTATTGACTTAAAATATTTTAGGTAACAAATAATTTCTAATTTATATAATAGAGATTTCAAATTAACACTATAAAATCACTATTCATATAAATGAGAAAAGATAACTTATAATCCCCACTTGAGGAACTCACTGCTCCTTCCATGATAACCTCATTATTCACAATATTTCTATTTTAAAGTACACATATTTTAGCATTTCTCTTCTACACAACCTAATAATTTTCTAATGATATGTATTTCTTAGAATATTCTACTTATTTATCACCATTAATTTTCCAATAAAAATAGAAAAACTCTCTTTAAACCCATCTCTAGGAGTGTAAATATGCAGTGCTTATAAATCTTCATTGATATTCTATCTATTATTCACATATACAGAACTGCTCTGTGATGTTTTATCCCAATCTACTATGTTGATCTAATCCAAGGTATATAATCAATTATTTATCACTCTCCATTCATTGGAATATTCCATGTGTCATTCCTACCTACATATGGTGATTAAGGACCATCTAATTTTCATTAAAGGCCTAAAATCCCAATCATAGACTCTCCAAAAAAATATTGATTTCATTATAAATACTCTCTTAAAACCTAATGACACATATTATAGCATATAATACTCCTTAAAAATCTTAACCACGGTGTATTATTCTTGTCTAAGAAAAAAATAGGTCTTGAATTTTTTTTAGCAGCCGTGTTTTGATTTTATGCTATGTGACTTCCTCATACTAGGCTATTTTTATCACAAAAAGATCCTCCATATACTAACAATGATCATTCCATGATCTCCTAAAATTAATTAGAATACCAAAAAACTATGGTATAATCCATTTTATTTATATTTTATACTCCTATTGTATTTTATATCACCAAATCATTTATTTTAATTAAAAATATACCCTCCACGACATAAGGGTCAGTTGCGGTGTGGGACCTCTTTCCCAATAGTGCTATGACATAACATGATATCTACCATGAAGACCTCTATAAAACACCATTGAAATTGAATATTAGTTGGTAATACCTTTACAGTTCCCCATTATGTATGATTTCATCCATGGCATAGGCACACTTGAAATTTCAGTGACATTGAAATTTGGTTGTTCACTTCTTACTATATAGATTATGCTCTATGGTATGCAACCATTACATTGCATTCCATTATGACATAGTCCATTTTTCTATGGTATTTAATCTATATCTTAAACATATTTCTCCTCCATGTGAAAACATTATGTATTTAATGAATCTTTAAAAATCATCCAACAATCACCTCTTCACCACCACCTTCTTCAACTTCAAAACTCAAATATGATTATTAATAGAAAAAAAAATAAATCAAAGGGATTTGTGTAATTAATCTCAAAATTTTTGTTTTTTGACAATTTAATAAGAATCATATATTCAATAATTATAGTGCATCAATGATTCCTCAATCAAAAACATTAACGTCACATAAGACTAGCACGTTGTGAGAAAAAAGAGTTATATGAGGGAATTTTCAGGATAATAAATTGTTGAAATTCATGATTAAAATTCACAAAACAATAATAAATAATCCAAAAAATCAGTAATCAAACACTCTCCCATGAAGTTTATCTTAATCGATACAATTAGAGAATATATATTTAAATATAAAATTCAATTTTTGGGGATTTAATTGATTTTTCTTTCCATCATTTTTTTTATATTATGACAGGATACAATGAGAGTTGTTAGATGATGAAAATAGGATATAATGGTCAATATTCACATCATGAAATGTTAATTAATGTCCTGAGATATTCATTATTTTATTGGATGGATTGAAGAGGAGGCTAGAGGAAAATAGATTAAATGGGTATGGGAAGCACACAATTATGGCGTGATACCCAATTCATGCCATGAAAGTATCTTATGGGATTTTTTATATATGGTATTTTGTAATTTCTGACTGAGGACCACATCTAAATGCCTCGTAACCTCTAGAGTTGAATTTTCCTGATACAATGGCAAATTTGATAGCCATTAATCCTCATGGGGTATCCAATTTTTCTATAAATACAAACCTTGGATGGATCTCTCAAGTCATTACACAATAGAGACTGGTCCTCTTTTTGAAGGGTTGTGCTTTTTAGAGTATTCTACTAGGATAATTCGATTTTTCTTATGGGTTTTTACTTTATTTTATCTTCACCTATCACCCACTCCTGACTAGAATGATGGTTTAATTCCCAATTTCTGATGGGTGATTTAAAAAAACTGTTAGTGTATGTGTGAATTATTTTTCTTAATTATGATTATGTTTAGGTTCCTTAGCTCATGTTTAATTATTCATATATTTACCCTCTTCATAATATGACCATTTATGAAAAATTAAGAAATATTTATTTAAAATCCTTAGTTTATTGACCTAAATTGTGCACAAGAATTATGTAATTTAGGAAAATCATGTTTAAGAATGGTATCAAGAGAATTAATTAATTAATAACCTGAATTAATTTATTATACAAAGGGTGAGGGGTTTTTAAAGATAGGATTACAATAACAAGGATATTTATTTATATTAAATTAGATTAAAATAATTAAAAATAAATTTAATTTCTATGTCCACTCAACCATGGACCTATAATTTACAAAAACATCCATTTTTCCTTATATGGAATCAAAATCAATTCCTTCCTCCAATCTTATTCTAAATCAAACTTTAATAAATCATTTTAAAATTATAAAAAATATTCTCATTAAATATTATGGGTTCAAACTTGGACACACCATTTTAATACACCCATTCAATAACTAATAGTTTTATTTTAGTTTTTATACATTTTAAAATTTATTAGTCCCAAAAGAAATAATGACACCATACAGGTGATCAAATATTTGAGGGAATCTCTCCCATTTTCAATAGGTAAAAACACAAAACACATCCAAATATTTCTCTTCAGCATTATTATTTCCCCCCCTTTTCAATAAACCAAAAGAGAACTTCCTTGAGGCTTTAGAAAAGGGAGTTAGAAACAGTAAAAATGAATCGAGGAATGAAACCTATAACTTTATTAGTAAGAAATTTCTATAAGGAATTGGGGGTCTCTATCTCTAAAAGTATATAGAAATATGGGTTTTATTATACACCAAGAGACAACTAGTAGGGTTAAAAATCCACCTTATATATCAACATTTTTTTAATGTCATCCTTCTGAATTTTTTTAGTAAACACATACTCTATTTTGAAAACCATTTGCACAAATTGTTTCTTAAGGAAGTGATATTTGATATCAATGTTACTTTTCCTTAAGTGGTGAATGGGATTTTGAAAGATAACAATGGAACTTGAGTTGTCACAAATCATCAGAATAGGAGATACAACTTCAATTATAATGACCTCAGGTTGTTTTTACATCCATATCAATTGAGAAAATGCATTAGTTACTGTAATATACTATAAGAATGTAGTGCTTAAAAATATGAAACATATATTATTTTTACATTTTAATGTGATGTAAAATCTTCCAATAAAAAAGACACCATAAAATTTTTATTGTATACCATAAACCAAACCATCCCAATTAGTATCTATATAGCCCATGAGTTGCTATTGTGAATTTCTATAATAATACATCTCAATGTACATGTTTTGGTTAATTTATCGAATTATTCCTCTTAGAACACTCATGTGACATTATTTTGGATAAATATAATAATATGAATCTTTCCCAGTGGCAAAAA
Organism: Viscum album; assembly: GCA_963277665.1. NCBI lineage: Eukaryota > Viridiplantae > Streptophyta > Magnoliopsida > Santalales > Viscaceae > Viscum > Viscum album. The sequence goes on along the minus strand of OY728129.1, from coordinate 1,523,559,686 downwards.
AAATTTCTAGTCAAGTGAATGTAATGTAAATTAGACAATAATTATCTAGTTATAGAGAGTGACACCAACTTCACTACCTTCACCATATTTCAGAAATTTCATCTGAGTCCCTACTCAAGTATCTCTTATCTAAGAATAATCCATATAAAACCACTTCAATAACTCCTTAGAAAATTTATTTTGGGTGATAAATTCCCCATTCTAATTTGGAGTTACCTATAGGCCATGGAAAAAATGAAATTCACTAATTAAAGACAACTCAAATATTCACATCATTAGTTCAAAACCTTTATTGCATTAGGTGTTCTATGAGCCTCCAAATATGATGTCCCATATACATATAATAACCAAAACTAACTTCCCTAACACATTATTGATGTAGCGGTTGTTATTAACCCTCCTCTAAGATTATAGACATTCCTTAGATATAGATCTAGTTGTGTTTACTAGTCTCTTGGAGGTTATCAAAGGCTGCATAAATCATTATTCAACTAAAACAACATAATTTCATCTTCATGAATGGGAAATAAACGTAGTTTTTTTAATATATAATTCTTATTCATAGACGTTGTTCAATAATTCTGATTTTACATATGTTTGATACACACTAAACTTCTTCTTCACAACTATAATGAAGAATAATCGAATAGTCTCCAAATAAACCACCTGTGAAAATTTATCATCTATATTGATGTAAAAAATTTGGGAATAATCCTTATATAAAAACCATTAATTTGTTTCCTAATCAATTAGCATTATTAATTATGTTTTTTTATAGAAAACACCACTTTATTGCAATGATGATATTATTTATCATCCTTATAATAAATTTCCAAATATTATTTTCCTCACTCTGGATAAGAACCTTGGGTATCGCGTTGACCCAAAATCCATCCATAGATGATATATCTAATGAATTCAGTTTCACCTAGGGTAAAACTGAAGTATTGTTATGTGTATTGTTTTAGTAGGGTATGCCCAGTCACTAATTATATTGTTATCAGGGATTTTATCTTTGTTGGGTTTTCGATTTGTTTTTACTGTCATTTCTGAGTTTTCGTCATCATCAAAGTTGTCAACAGAGTTCATTACAAACCATTATAAACCACTAACCTAGAAGAATATTTAACACATTATTACTTGAAAAATAGGTTTCTTATTTCAAATTTAGATCAATTTTAAGTTGAAATCCTCTCACAAATATTCAAGTTATGTTCACTTTTAGTTATGAAAAAATCATTGATTTTAAGAATTTTACCCAGCCATTTGGTAAATCTAGTAATTTCTTAATATTTTACTGAATATAGAATAAATACATCCCCATTTTCAAAATTTTCAAACTTCCTATCATTTTATTTTTTAAGAATAAAACACTTTATCCTAAAAAACTAAAATATTTAAGTGTTAGTTTCTCTCGACACAAGATTTTATATGGATTATTGTCTCCAATTAGAAATAAAAATTAACGATTGGCGATATAAACCACTATCAAAACTAAATAATTATAATAATTCAATAATATTAAATTTTCAACATGAATTTACACACATGTTTTACATATTATTTAAACATGTTTTAAGTCATTTACTCTTATATTTTTTAATTTTTACCTTTATTGTTTTACCTGGGTAACTAGTTTTCACCAAAGTAACATACATTTTAGTTATAATATAAAATATCAACTTTTAAAAAAATTGTCATAAACATATATCGAATCTCCATTAAATCTAATTCAATTGATAAATAATAGAAAATTAAATTTTAAATTAAAATATTTTATATATATAAAAATTGGTTTCTGTAGGAAAAAAAGAAGTTATAACTATGATGTGTTCTTAACCTTATATAAAATTGATTAGAAAATATATGTGTGTTAACATAATTATAATTCTTTATAATTATTTTATAAGATACCTTATTTAAAAATAATAATTTAACTGTTTAGACAAAAATTACACAATATTAATAAAATAAGACTTTTATAATTACATTTTCACCATTATCACTTTAATTAACATTATTCTATGTAATATTATATTTTATGATTAAAAAAATTGAAACTATTACATCATAAAAAAATCTGATCTAAAATATGAAATCAATTTTTCGAGATTTGATATTAATAAGTGATGACAACTAATATTTAATCTAATAAAATAAAATAGTTTTTAGATTAAAGAACTACATAAGACTCTAAAAAATTATACGGCATTTTTATAAATTTAAAATAATATATTAAATGAATAATATTACAGCATAAATATATTTTAGGTTAAATAATAATGTATATAGGTTTTTATGTAATAACTAATTCTTGATAGACTTATAAACATTACTGTATAAGTAAGAATGATATTTTTTCACAATTGACATAAATCTATTATTTTAAAAAAATATCAAAAATACATATTAATATAATATTGAAATATTAAATTCAATCATGAATATTTTTTTTCAAATTAATATTGAAGAATTCCAAAATTTATCATTTAGATGAAAATAAAAAATATAAAGAAAAAAACTCTTATTGAAAATGGAAATTTTTATACATTATGTGTTCTTAATATTATTTTATATAAATTTATAATTTAGAGGATATTAATATATTAATTAAAATATTGTAAAATTTTAAATGTGGTCAATTTAATTTATAAGTATTAAACCTTAAAAACTTTAAAAAACAGTTTTTTTTAAAACTATTGCTTTTATATATTATTTAGGAGATGATGTTAGAGTTTATAATCTAAAAATTTAATTATACTATTACATTGATATTAATATAATAATTTGAATTATATAAATATATAATATCATGCATTAATAATATTAATAATAATATGTAAATAATATATATATATATATTATTTTAATATAATATTTTTATTTAATAATTTACTATTCATGAATTATATTATTTTATATTTACTACTCATAATAAATGAAAATTGTATACCTGTTGGATACATGTATATCCAAATACCATATTTAAAATGAAATATTTCACTCAACCATATTTATAATGGAAAAATTTCACTATTATATATGGATTTACTAAAATCACTCATTTCGTTCCCACTTCTTAGGTCCACTTATAATTTTCATATCTTTTATTTTATATCTGACAATATAATTTATCCTATCATGTTATACATCCTCATTATAGTTTTCCTTTAGCTATTGGTGACCATTAAGGGTAATGATGAGTAGGGAAATCTCTTAGTGTTGAAGATTTAAATTTGTTCTATTAATTTTCCCCTTTTAATTTATACACTTTCAAAGGATGTAATAACCCATGATGTGTAATAATCCATGTTTTTTAATACTTAGTTTCATTTTATTCTATTGTATTATTTTAATATATTGTTAGTTTAATTATTATATTTTGTTACTTATTACCATTTCTTTTTAAAATCATTTGGAAAAATAAAAAAACATTATAATTACAAAAGTATAGTTTATGGAATGAATATGCTTCCTAAAGACCTGGGGAATTAAAATAAATATGGGACATAGGTATTTAGCCTTTTTAGAAAATTTTATGGGGAGGTGGTTAGCCTTATCCACCATAAAAAAATTCTTGGTTAACATTAATATATATTACGATTTATATGCTTATTTTATGCCAAATTATTATATTATTAAATGTAGCTATGTTATGTTCTCTTGGATTATGACTATTGACTCATGGATACTCATTCTAATGACTCAGGTTTTATGTTATTCCCAAATCATTATTTCTTAATTTAGGATTTAATATTTCTATTTTATTGCATATTATATCCTTATGTTATGTACATTCACCTTGATAATGTTCTCATACCCATTTGATCAATTTATAACCACTTTTGATTTTTGAATAAACTCTCTTATAATCACCCCTTAGTAAGAATTTGTGCTCAAACTTTCTTATATTTCTATTTCCCCATGTTATAATGAAACTTATTATGTAATATATGTCTATAAGGTTGTGATTTGTGAAGAGCGTATGTGGGAATTGTGGAAGAATGTTTGTGAAATATGTTGAATATATATCTAATATCTAAATATACTAAACCTATAAGATCTAGGTGTGTGATTTATTATGAAATGTAATGATTATTCATGTAAAGTGATGTAATATTCATGTATGTTCTAGATTTGTTATCTTAGTTGGTATGAGAGTGATAATTAGTTATTTTTGGGATTAAAATATAAATAATAAGGGTATAGAACCTAAAAACCCTATGTTTAAAAAAATGTGATACAGGATGTACCTGAAATTTAATATGTTTAAATGAGGGTGTAAAAATTTGGGACATATAATGATTTTTACCCTATCATATGACTTCTTATTATTATTATTTCTTGATACTCACATTTACATTGTTGGTTTTAGATAACTGTTCTAACTATGAGGAATTGTAACACCCTATGTTATTAGTTATCATATTCTTTCCATAAAATATATGTTTATAATTATAAACCTTTTTTATATTTTTTCAAAAGAATTAAAATAGACAAGATAATATTTCATAAATGATGAGAATTAAACTAAAAAACACTTTATTACTTCATAGTAAAACATTACAACATATGGACATGAATCCAAGTATTATACCGCATGGATTTTTATATCCTTTAAAGGTGAATGAATTAAAAAGGATAATAAATAAAAATGAACAAAATAAAAAAAAGGAGTTATCCTAGACCATCTTCACCCTTGAGAATCAATAATAGTAAAATAAAACCTTTAATGTGGAATAACATCATTAATGGAGAAAGAATATTGTGAGATCTAAAATGTAAACAAGGGGAATGAAAAGCATCAATTAAGAATTGTGAATATAATGGATGACATTAGTACAACTTTATATAAAAACAAAATATGGAAAATATAAATATGGTCATTGGAAAAATGTTAATTGGATATACATGTATTCAATACCAATACTAAAATCTTATGATGTTATTAGTAAATTTAAAATAGTATAAATTATGAATAATAAATAAAAAATCAAATATAATATTAAAATTATATATATATATATATGAATTACACAATAAAATTATTATTAATGATGTATGATATGTTGTATTTATAAAATTAAAATAAATAAATCAATATCAATGTATTAATAAAATTAATTTTTTGAATATAAATATTTAATTTTAATGGTATATGTTAAATATTATTTAATATAAAAGTATTATTTTACTAAAAAACTATATTTTTAAGTGTTATATATTTTAACCTAGAAAATTAAATTTAACCTTTGAAAATATTATTATGAACTATTATATTGAAATTAATATAAATTATAAATTTATATTGAATGATATTATGAACACTTAATGTTTAAAAACATATTTGTTTTCCAATAAAAGCAATTTTACTTTATATTTTGAATTTTAATTTATTTGATTAATTTTTAAATATTAGAATATTAATTTTACAATATTATCTTATTTTTTGAATCCATAAAGTTAAAATTTTTACAAGAATTATTTTATATATTTTTCTAAAATAATTGTTTTTATGAATAGTGAATAATTTCATCTTTTTCTAAAACTATAACTTTTATTACAATATCATAAAAAAATAACGACTAGGAAATTTATTAATAATTATATATATATATATATATAATATTTAATAAGTAATATAAATCATTCTAAAATACTTTGTGTTTTATAAAAGAGATTTATAACATTTTGGAGACTCTAGTAATATTTCACATAAAAGACTATTTTTATATGCTTAAAATATAAATTAGATTTTATCAATTATATAAATTAAATATAAAAAAATTTGTAACATATTTTAGATCAATATTAAAATATATTTGGACAAATTTAATTTAATTTACAATCATAAAATTTCAATACTAAAATTAAAGTTAATTACTGTGATAATGGTGAAACTCTTATTTTTTAAAGAATTATTTTATTAACATGGTATAATTTTTTATCTCATAAAACAAATTAATAAATTTTGAAAAAAAAAATATAATATATTTTTGAATATCATATAACAATTTGTTAATACTCATTTATTTGTTAATCCTTACTAAATATTTTTAAGAATAAGTAATGTTAAAAACAACATTTTTTCTGCAAAATAGTTTTTATATATAATTTTTTGTAATTTAATAATTAATTTTATATTTTTTATAAATTGAATTAGATTATATGGGGGTTAAATTTAGGATTAAAACACCAAAATCTGATTATATGGGTTGTTTTATTTTTTTAGTAAAACATAATTTTCTTGGGTAAAAAATAAAAAACATGATAAAATTTAAAAAGGGTAAAACTAAAAATATAATATTAAATGATTTAAAAACTGTTTAAAACATGAGTGAAAATAGTTGTTTGAGGCTTTATTTACCTAAATTTACCCACACTTATTAATTTACCCTTGAATTGTTTAATGATATCATTGAAAAGTAAAGGATATTCACAGTAGTTAACTTTTCTTCACTTATATAAGTTGATCACTTAAACACTCTAAAGGCTACACATAACCATATAAATATACCATAAACCATACCAATTATTCTTATACTATATCTCCCATACATAACCTAAATCCCTTGGTTAATATACTTTATTTTAAGCCCTTCATTTCCAAGGAGACTTTCAAGAGAATGTGCAAGGTCCCAAAGTGAGTATTACTTAATCCTTATCCTTTTTTATTAATAATTCTCTACCAAAAATACCATAAACATAGTAATATAATTATATTAGTATAATTATTATACTTAATTGTTATTATATTAATGTAACAACAACTATTTTTTCCTTTCCACCTGCTAATAAAAACAAAAGAACGATGATTTTCTGAACGTGCGGATGACTGCCTCCACGAAGCGACGTGCTTTGTTTTTTCAACACCACCTAACATGGATGCATTAAAAAATAAATTTAATGATAAAATATTATATTTCTGAAACTATTTAGATCATATAAATATAACATTGTACATTCTATATAAGATATTAATAAAAAACAGTCATAGTAAACTTAGCTACCTAAAATGAACATATCATATTACTATTACGAAGAAGATTTATTTTTATAAAAACATATATAAATATTTAAATTTTAAAAAAAAATTAATAAAATAAATAAACCACTAAAATTATAGATATTATAAATTTATTCTACAACACCTTTAACCATGGCCAAAATACTAAAAGAGTTGCGTAGAAATTGACTGAACCACCTCAAATAACCAATATAAGAAAAAACTATATCATAAATAAATAGAATATGATAAAAAATATCCCTTATTAAATGAAATATAGACGAATAATGTTTTTTAAATGGTTTTTAATAAGCTTAATTTTTTAAAAAAAATTATGCACATGCACAAAGCGAATTAAGACCACGATAAGTGTTCCTTGTAAAAATGTTCAATTCCTTAATACATACATATTATTAAACCCCATTTATCTTTAAAATGGTGTATCAAATAGCCCTTTAAAAATTTTATCATGATACTATCACTATTAATAATATTTAATGTTTCATTTGAAATCACATCCTTTAAGTGGGTTTGATTCAAATGATTCTAATGTCGTATGAGTTTGTGTTAAATCAACACTCATAGAATTTTTTGCTATACCAATTGTTTGAAACTGTTGTTATAGGTCTGGATACTATTGGTATAGACTATAATAATGGATTCCAAAACTTTTTGTAAGTAATAAATTATTATATCTCTATAATAATAGTTCTCATAAAACCATTATTATATAATGTTGGAATGTACAGATACCCAAAGTTTTATAAACTATTTATTTAGAGTGTTATACCAACAGTTATAAAACTACTGGTATAGAATCCAATACCAAACATCACCAATTAATCCAATAGAAACATTATAATATATATATAAAACATAAAATATGTTTATATATTCAATTATTCACAATACTCTTTAAAAAACACATATAATCTATATTTTATATTTAATAAGTTGATAACTTAAAGAAAAAATAAAATCTCATATATACAATAAGTTTAAGTGATAAAACAAAATATATATAATTTTATATAAATATAGATTCAGAATTATAAGGGATCCATATATTCCTCATAACCTCCACTAATATCATGATCATCCCTTGTATCACACATGTCCTCACAGATATCATCATCTTTAACATCATCATTATCTCCGGACGTGTCATCACCCCAACCAGAATTACGATCATTATATCTATCACCCAATATATTATATATAGATCTAATTGATGAGATATATATATCAAAAACTATTTCATCCTGTAATTTAAGTTATATACATAAAGTTATCATATCTTTTAGGAATCGCTCAGTGACCATTTTACCACTTTCATACTCCTACATGGTTACTATTATTGGATTCAACTTATTCTCCATGTGTCTTCTGAAAGTTTGCGTTAATAGATCTATGAGAAGAACCTTATGTTGAAAAAATACTAATGGTTTTGATTCTCCATTTTATGTATTTCAATTAAATACAATATTGTTCAAATTGTTCTTTACTTTCGGTTTTAATTTAGTTGATTTATGGTAAGATTTTATTTGGATTGATGAAATTTAATTTTATCCAGTTATAGTCGGATTTGGTCTGTTAGGGTATGTTTGTTCCATTTTTCTTTAATTTGGAAATATTTTATTTTATCAAAATGGGTGTTTATCAAGATGATTTTTTGTAATTAAAAGTACTAGAGAACATAAAATCATTACAATGTTATTTTTATTGTTATACAAGTTTCTAGATTTTTAAATTGAGCACTTCTTATATAATTATTTGATAGAAACACATCAACTATGTTTTGATATAAAATAGTAAAGTAAATGTTAATTTATTTGAATGTATTTGTGTAATAAATGTATTTGAGTGGATCATTCCTGGTTATAAATGGGTGGTTTTAGTGAAAACATAGGAAATGTTTTGGTTAAAAGATGAAATCATCTTTTAGGTATAAAATTTAAAAATTATTAAATAAAAATTATTTGAAATAAATGTGTGCAATTTAAAATTAGTAATTTTAAAAATTGTGAAAAGCATTGGGTTGTTTGGTTCAAATATTTTTGGATCAATTCATAACAAATATTTCAAATTTATAATTTATTTTTTGGAAATGTAATTTCATTTTAATTGGGTTCCATTATATTTTATTTGGTATGGTTCAGTTTATATAATTTTTTTTGGTTTATATTTTTTAATCACTTGTATTATCAAATCTATATTATTTGGTTCGTAGAAGAAAATTTTTTATTGTGCTATTTGGATTTATTCATATATGTTCATATTAGTTTGGATTAGATCTATTGTATTATGTCGTATTCATCACATGTATATAAAATTAAACTATATTTTATTTGATTGGGTTCAATTAAATCTAGTATTGTTAAGGTAGGTTATATTTGGTTTTTTCATGTTTGGAACTATTTAGATTGTTTTATGGTATTTCTTGTTCTTATGATTTTTTTGATGTGTTCCTGGTTGATTTTTGGTTCAAATCAATTCGATTTGATTAAATACTAGCCATGTCAGGTTGTTTTATTTCATTATATGTCTGTTCAATAAGGTTGTGTCTGATTTTACTAGACTTAGTTCATTTTCATATAGTTAAGTTAGGTTATACTTAGTTCTTTTAATGTTTAGTATTACTTAGCTTGATTCAAAACATTTCTTATGCTTTTTATTTGGCTTTGATTCAAGTCTAATTGAGATTGGATAAAATCTATTCAATTTGGTTCAATATAGGTCATTTTTGGTTATTTTGTTTCATATTAGTTAAATTTATTTAGATTTTTTTATATGTTTAAGTTTTATATGTGTTGATTGGGTTCACATCCATTAAATTCAGTTCTATTTTATTTGATTCAATATCCTCTAGTTATATCCACATTGAGTTGGATTTATATAGTCAGATATAGTTCGCATCGGTTACATAATGTAACACCCCAAGATTTTATGAGAAATATTATTTTTAATTTCATTGATGTCTTGTGTTGTACGCTACACAAAAATTATCTTGCGCTATATGCAACACTGTATTAGCTTGTATTATACGAAAACACTATTCTTGGCTTGTGTTGCACGCAAGAGCGACCTTCCTCAATAGCCTGTGCGGTATGCAATACCGAGTTTCACTAAACAATGATATATTGTTAAAATATTATTATTAACTAGCCCTTATGAATAGTATTAACCACATTTTAAATTTTCTGACATTAGTTTTCATCTTACACATTTTCTAGATCATGGTATGAGAACTAAATAAAATTTCCAGTTAAAATAATTATTTTTCAAAAAATGTAGTTTGTCACCTTTTGATGGTGCACCCACATTAAATCCAGTTTTTGACATGTTTATAATTTCAATTTGGAAAAATAAAATTCTTCTTTGTAATCAAGATATAAAATTTTACATTGAATAAAATTTTCATATTATTATGATAACTTTTATATTTTAATTAATAGTAAAAACACGCTATATTTTAATTAAAAACTTTTTTCATCGTAATAAATTATATGGTTTAATTATAATATTAAATGTTTTTAAATTATAAATATACTATATTCTTACCATTTAATATAATTTATGTCACTAGAATTGATTTTACATTGAATTCATAGGTAAAATCATTTCAATCATTTGCAAATGTTTTAACTTTTAAAACTCATTTTCTGAAAAACAGTATTAATTTTATATTAATTTATTAAAATTATGTGATTTAAATTTAGAAAAATGGATTCCATATTTGGAATCAGTAGGTCCAAATTATGTTAATAGGCTACTTTTTATTTTGGGGCACTATGAATTGTAACTACGGTAAATTTTATTTACCATAGTTAAAGGTAAATCGGGTAAATAAGGGTAAATATAGCATTATAAAATTATCCTAACACTTATCTTAATATAATTGGATGATTATATTTTGTCCTAAGGAATATTTCGGTTAAAATGGAATCCATTGGAACCCACTTAAATGTGATTAACACCTTTAATTTATTTTATTTTAAAGAAAGTTAAATATGTCTCACTCAAACATTAATAATTAAATTATTTTAAATATAAGGTTATACAGAATATAAATTCGATTATAAATAATAATTTTAAAGATAAAATATTTTTCTTTGTTATGGTAATTTATTTTTAATTTTTAAGTGATATTTAATTACCTTAATAGCTTATACATTAATGATGCGGAAATTATTTACTTAGTGAAGAATCAATAATATAGTTTTTATTAAAGTAATAATACCCATTAAAAGGCCCAAGAACTTGACCAAAACCTATTGGTCGAGTATATATATACCATAAGCATCCACGAGTCTACTTTAGGACCATTTGGAGCCATATCAAAGAGATTATGACATTTATATTCTTTTATTTTTAATAATATCAAAGTTGTCACCTTCATAACTTAATAAATATAAGAATTCACATGTTGTGATTTTAAAATGATAAATTCATGTAAAAGTATTCTTATGAAAGTTAATAGATTTATATTAATCATAGGATTTTATTATTAATTTTTATGCAACAAATAAGTATATTAAATAATTATAAAAAAATGTTATAGTAATTATTTTATTAAGAGAAATATAAAATAAATGATTTTAAAAATACTAAAATAAATATTATATGAACTATTTAATTTGATCCACTAATTTTATAGAAGAATATGAAATTTTTGGAATATATTTAATATTTTTTATTGAATATATATTCTCTATGGATTTTATTTAAATTCCAATAATTGAATTGTGTCAAAATTGACACTATTGTTATTTTATAAAAATAACATATTATTTAATTGTTTAAAAATTACAAAAATATTTAAAAATTACAAATTGAAAATTATATTGTCTAAAATTTAATAATATATCTAATTATAGAAAATTCACAACACATAAGTAAGTACTTATAACAATTTAAAAATTATAATTTTATTACCACAAATAAATTTAAATAGATTAAATAAGTATAAATCAAATTGATAAGGTTTAAAATAAATTACAAACATGTCTAAATTTTATTGGTTGATGGGATTACAACCCTATCTCATATCATCATAGAATGTGAGTCATTTTGGATTTTTTTAAGTGGGGTTTGAATTTATTATAAATTAATATTTCTTATGCTTCCAAAGGTGCCCCCTCCTCCCTTATAAAAGGCCCCCTCCTCCCTCTACTCCTCACACCACTTTGAGCCTTCACGCTCGGCCAAACCCTGCCCTTTTCATTTCTCCACTTCCCTAGAAACATACTAGATGTCCTGGTATTCTTCAAAGACCATCTTTAGTGCCCTAATAGGAGGTTTAGAAGAGGCGCGTTGAAGAAGAGGTAATTTCCTTTACTGATTCTTTCAAATTCAATTATTCTTCTACTTCCTATTATTTTGTTGTTTCATAATAATGTAATTACATCAGTATAAATAATATACTAAGATGTTATTATAAATATGAAGCAACCCTATTTCACCTTCTATCCATCCTATGGAAAACGAAATCACCACACGTGCGTACGTACGGAATACCGTCTCCACGTCGTGGTGTAATCTGTTTTGCACCACCTTACTTGGATGGGTATAATGGTGCAATGAATAGATATTTATGATTATTATAAAATGATAATAATTAGGAGATATTATTTAATCTACTCCAATACCAGTCAATAATTATGAGAACGATATCGTCGCTCGTGCGTACGTACGGATTGCCATCTTCATGGAGGGATGAGATTCATTCTCTATGTTAACCATTAAAAAATGATTATAAAGTATATATAATAAATAATAATGAAATATATGACATAATAATGATACTGTTTTTATGTACATATATGTTTCATTTACTTAATTCCATTAAATTCAATAAGGAAACGAAAATTGTGTTCATGCGTACGTACGACCTATCGTCTCCGTGAACGATGTATTTCATTCCATTTATCGATATATCATATATATTTAAATGATGAATATATATTATATATAAATAATTTTTTAAATTATAGAATTAATTAAATCAGGTTATAAGTAATAATATCAAGAATAAAAAGTCCAAACACGTATGATAAATGAAACAATTTTACCCAAAACGTTGCTTTAACATGGAATTGACAAAAGAACAGGTAATATAAAGTCATAAGTGAATCATATATGATATCATAAATATTATTATGGTTATTTTACAAGTTAGTAATATTTTTAAACCCACTATACAGGAGTCACAGAAACATACGGAAGAAATTGGACATAAGGTAAGGGATACTTTTGCAATCTCATTTTTATCCGAGATTTCTTATACGTAAGTGTTTACTGGAGTTAAATTTATCATCCATGTCCGTGTTTTATAAAATGTATTCATAAAGTGTTTTCTATTCTTCCATGTATGTTTAAATTCATTTTTACCCTTTTTTCACTTTTATCACATTGTATAGAAGGAATCTTTCTTCTGTTTACCATACAAGGTACTTTTTGACTTTTCCGGTAAAAAGTACGAGGAGAATGTTTTTTTAACTTATACAGCGTGAATGGATTTTTATGATTTTATAACACCTTATTTCCATGAAGCTTATTCTAAATGATTTCATTATTATTTTCAACAAAAATCTTTTTCTTTGAAAATTGCATGGCATTTTAAAAAAGAAAATGATTTTGAAGAAGAAATGATATTTTCCTCAAGAATTCATTTCAAGTGTTTTATCAAAACTATTTTCCATCTAAGATGACATTATTTAGTATTTTTATATTTCAAGTATAATGTATCTATTATTTACATGGTTTGATTTTTCTTATGATGAAAATATGTATATTTTTTTTATATGGATTATGTTATGATGGCATGATGTTTAAGAATCCAATTTTTATTACATGGGTTATGCTATGATGTATGATTTATGATATTGTGGCACACGAAAGAATGATTTCATTATGAGATGTGTGGGAGCTATATCTCCCTCCAATTCATTGGGTAAAGATGAAGGACCCCGGGACACCCTGAGAGGGGAGGGGTGAATCAGGGTGACCACTTTTTCTTTTAATGTGTTAGATCTTGTTCCCACGTTGGTGAGAACTTGTTGAACCTGTATGATGATTATGATCAAAATGAAAACATTCACATGCACAGAGAAGACACAGCCATTTTTACTTGGTTCACCACTAAGGGCTACGTCCAAGGAGCATACGCCGACAGGTTGCCGGTCGTACCTAAATCCACTATGCTTCACTAGCTGTGGATACAAAAGTTCGGGTACAGACACTCTGTCCCAGGCTCACTGCCTTTACAATAGTTCAGGGATAGCTCACTGCGTCCCTCGGGTCACTCCCGTTGACTCCCCCTGGCTCACTGCCGTTGGTGAAGTCCCACTCAGTTTATAGACGTGAAGGTCTCTTCTTCATTTGCATAAGAGTGCATCCTTTGTTGTATGTAGATGCTCTATTGAAGTCCGATTCTCACCAGAAGAATATCACTTTTCCCCGAATGAACCGAGTAGTCTCTCGGCTTTCGTGCAGCTCCAAACACGCCGGTGGACTTCAGCAAAACCAGGCGCGCTTCTCCAAGACAGTCGCGCAAGTCCCACTATGGCGCGCAAGTCCACACTGGCGCACAAGTGTCATCAACACAGTTACGCGACTCTTCCTTCCCCAACTACAAACTTGCGCGGTCCACTTCCTTTCTCTTCCAAACCACCTTGGGCGCACAGCCAAACACCGGCGCGCAAGCTCTACTTGCGCGAAAAAACAACCACCTGTGCGACTCAACCACCTGCGCGACGAGAGCTCGAACAATCTCTCGGCCTTGAACTTCGTTACAAATGAGGAGGGGTGGTCCAGTATTTATAGGCAAACTGGACCCCCTGCGCGGCGGCGCGCAAGTCCTCGACGGCGCGCAAGTCTTGTCTTCAATAAACTCTGTCGCGCAACTCACTTGCGCGACCCAACCAACACTTGCGCGACCTTCTTGGCTTAGCCAAATTTTGATGTTCTGATCCTCAAAATCATATGGAGCGCAAGTCTTTCATCCTCCAAGAGCACGGCGCGCAAGTACCTTTGCCAAAAACACTTTACTTTATTGGCCGATTTTTAGGCCCAAAAATTTGGCAAACACTGGGAAACAGCGCCACCTTCACTACTGTTTTCTGCTTGAACGGTATGATCACTTTGTTGGTACACACCCTGAACTTCCACTGAGGATTGACAACAAACACAAACCATACACCAAATCATGCTTTGAAGAACCTGGTTCCAACAAAAGATTCATATCTCATGAGATAGACATGGATGGAATGACAAGTAAATCTGGTTTAGTAATACAGGGTTAGAACGACAACTAAACCCGGTTCAGTAATGGACTTTGTCCACTATGATGGTCTTGGAATCAATGCCATGGCTACTATAGAAATCATATCATGTGCTTAATGGTTTTCCACAAATACATGTTTTATTACCATGCTATTTTATCATGATTTATGTTCTTTTAGGATCTATTCCTTATGTACTGCAATGTTTTATGTCATTGCTCATGATTTTTATGTTTAAATTTTATGTTCATGTTTTTGCGTTCAAATGTTTATGGATTGTTTGATGTTATCCATGTTTACCCTTACTGAGCATTTGAGCTCACCCTTTATATGTTTTATTTTCCCCAGGATATAAGGAATGGTTTTAGGTAAGAAAACTAAAGGGGAAGATATTTATGGGAGATATTTATGATCTTTCACCATGATTAGAAGATTATGTTCCGAGTTTCCAAAGACACTAAACTACAACGGTCCTTGGGTGTCTGTTTTTGTTATGTATACATTATTCCAAAAAATTAATGTAATTTCCATGTACGTTAAGCTTGGGTATCTACAGATGGTATCAGAGGAAAGGTTTAGTTAACCTTTGGAAACTAGGATATGAAAACTTTAGTGGGATCCCTAGAGATATTTCTAAGGTATGTCTAGGGAAGTCCCTAAGGTTTAGTATCACTATAGGTTACAGTCCTAGAATTATGTTGAAGATCATGAATAACCTAGGATGAACATAAGGTTTCATGTATTAAGGAATTATTGATAAGTTAAAAATCCCATAAGTGACCTTTTATGATTACGTGGTTCCTTTTTATTTTAACTGTTTCTTACACTATGGTTTCTAGTTTTAGTCAATGGAGGGATCGAGAAGGAATTCAATTAACATTGATTTCAGTGGAAAAATTGGTGACTATGATCAACGAAATTGTGTAATGCCCGGAGAGAAAGATATTGTGATTATGATGAATCAGTCATCGCGATATATGATTAACAAGGTGAACTTTAGTTGTATTCCTAAGTCATCAAAGAAGAGGAAGTTGGACTTTTATGCATGTTTCAATGGTGAGGAACATAGAGGAAGGAAGATTAAACTTTATACATATCAAGAAGAATGTAAGAAGAACCTTGAGTAATACCTAAAATTGAGGGGAAGATGTTATCTATGTGGGGAAAAGGGGCATATAGTGATAGACTGTTATGCAGTTCAATGTATTATCTGTGGAGAACATGGGCATTACCCAAATAAATTCCCTCACATAAGAGGTTACTTCTAAATCGAGGAAGGACCTATTCCATGCCAATCATTTAAGAGGATGGATTGAAGGGATTATGTATTGGAATTCCAGAATAATGTTGTTGGGGTACTTTTATGGTATATTGAAATATCTACGTATTGGTCCATTATGGTTTTCAATCATTATATGGTACCGGTAACCATGAAAAGTGATAGAAATATTTTTGGAAAGCAGATGATATGAGCATAATGAAGGGATAAGGAGAAAATAATATGTTTGATAGTATTAATGAGATCGTGACTTATATAAGGACAAAGTGATTCATGGTTTGAGTATATAGAAATTTTGGGATTTTGGTATGCAGAAAGGGTTAAATTTTGATAGCATTCGTGTTTTTACTAAGGTTCTATGGTAATTCATGATTCCAAGAATACATTATTAAGGTATTCAAGTGTTTGGAATGTGACCAACAAGATAAATCTTATGATATATGGGGGATAAATGATGGTATTCACATGCTTGGTAGATGACCTCTCTATTAATCTTTTTCATTATACTATTAGTTTGGACAAAAGTATTTTGGATAATCCTAAAGATTGAAATGGATTAAGTAAGACATCAGATAGTATTGTTTAAGGCTAGAACTTTTGATATTATTTCTGAAATGTTATAATAGTATAGTTTTAAAAAAAGGACAACCTGTAGGATGGGCGACAACCCGTCGTGTCGTACAAGGATGCAGAAATCGAACCCACAACTGAAGTGCGACATGCCTTTATCACCTACCACTGGCCTACATGAAGTCCCTGGTTAATTGAAATTAGTTTTATTTTATTAAGTTGTATGATAGTTGAAGTATAAGTTCATTTTTGGAATCATATACGGTTAATCTCACCATAGACGGACTTATGTATATTTAATAACTTTTGCTAACTTTTTGAGACAGATGGAATAACCTATCATTCTATGGTATGATCTACTAACATTTCAAGAAGGAAAAATTCAACTTCATTTCTTTAAATAAGGGATGATGTAGAAACTATTCATGGAATATCCCACAATGATATTACAATGAAATCAATAAGCATTTCTCCTTATGAAAAAATTCATCAACTTTAAGGAAATGATCTTGAAAACCAAAAAAAATTTGTCCTAGTACCCTCATATCTGATGAATTAGATGGTACCTTAGATCATCAAAAATTTATGGCCTTGGGATTGTTGGCTTTTTCCTAGCCATATTCTCTACCACTCTTCGTCAGAACATGATGGTTAGATTTCTCTTCCATATCCATATTTTTAACTATTTTCTCCTTTGTGGAAACCTAGTGATGTGTTAATTTGGGTAACCATAACGTTTCATACTTTAGTTCTTAAAATTAAGTTTTGGTATTAATTTTTATGATGTGAGTTTCTATTAAAGAAACTTTTATGTAGTAAACCATTTATAACCATGATGAATTTTGAGGGTGAAATTCATTTTGAGGGGGGTAGAATGTAACACCCTGAGATTTTATGAGAAATATTATTTTTAATTTCATTGATGTCTTGTTTTGTAAGCTACACCAAAATTATCTAGAGCTATACACAACACCATATTAGCTTTTATCATACATAGACACTATTCTTGGCTTATGTTGCACGCAAGAGCGACCTTGCTCAATAGCGTGTGTTTTACGCAATACCGAGTTTCACTAAACAAAGATATATTGTTATAATATTATTATGAACTAGCCGTTATGAATAGTATTAACCACATTTTAAATTTTCTAACATTATCATTCATCTTACACAGTTTCAAGATCATAGTTTGAGAAAAAATTAAAATTTTTAGGTAAAATAATTATTTTTAAAAAAATGCAGTTTTGCCGCCTTTTGATGGTGCACCCACATTAAATCTAGTTTTTGACATGTTTATAATATTAATTTGAAAAAATAAAATTCTTCTTTGGAATCAGGATATAAAAATTTACTTTGGATAAAATTTTCATATTATTCTAACAACTTTCATATTTTAATAAATATTAAAAACACGCTATATTTTAATTAAAAACATCTTTTTTCATCGTAATAATTTATATAGTTAAATTATAATATTTAATGGTTTTAAAGTGTAAATATAATATATTTTTACAATTTAATATAATGTATGTCATTATCATTTATTTTACATTGAATTCATAGGTAAAATCATTTCAATCTTTTGCAATGTTTTAACTTTTAAAACTCGTTTTCTTAACAACGAGATTAATATTAAATTAATTTCTGAAAATTATGTGATTTGAATTTAGAAAAATGGATTCCATATTTGGAATCAGTAGTTCCAAATTATGTTAATATGCTACTTTTTATTTTTGGGCACTATGAATAGTAACTACGGTAAATTTTATTTACCATAGTTAAAGGTAAATTGGGTAATTATGGTTAAATATAATATTATAAAATTACCCTAACACTTTTCATAATATAATTTAATGATTATATTTCTTCCTAAGGGATATTTGGGTCGAAATTGAATCTATCGGAACCCACTTGGATGTGATTAAGACCTTTAATTTATTTTATTTTAAAGAAAGTGAAATATGTTTCACTCAAAATTTAATAATTAAAGTATATTTAATATAAGGATATACAGAATATAAATTAGATTATAAATACCCATTTGGAAGATAAAATGTGTTTCTTTGTTATGGTAATTAATTTTAATTTATAAGTGATATTTAATTACCTTAATAGCTCATACATTAATGATGCAAATATTATTTACTTAGTGAAAAATCAATAATATAGTTTTTATTAATTTAATAATACCCATAAAAAGGCCCAAAAACTTGACCAAAAGATATTGGTCGCGTATAGATATACCATAATAATCCAAGGGTCTACTTTGGGACCTTTTAGAGATGTATAAAAGAGATTATGACATTTATATTATTTTATTTTTAATAATGCCAAAGTTGTCACCTTCATAACTTAATAAATATAAAAATATAAATTTTGTGATTTTAAGATGATAAATTCGAGTAAAAGTATAATTATGAAAGGTAATAGATTTATCTTCCTCATAGGATTTTATTTTTATTTTTTATGAAACAAATAAGTATATTATATAATTATACAAAAATGTTATAGTAATTATTTTATTAAGAGAAATATGGTTTTAAAAATATTAAAATAAATATTATATGAACTATTTAATATTCTCCACCAATTTTCTAGATTCATATGACATTTTAGGAATCTATTAAATATTTTGGATTGAATATATCTTCTATATGGATTTTATTTAAATTCAAATAATTTAATAGTGTCAAAATTGACACTGTTGATATTTTATAAAAATAACATATTATTAAACTGTTTAAAAATCCAAAAAATATATAAAAATTAAAAAATTAATATTATATGGTCTAAAATGTAATAGTGTATCTAATTATGGAAAATTTACAACACATAAGTAAGTATTTATGACAATATAAAAATTATAATTTTATTACCACAAGTAAATTTAAATAGATTTAATAAGGATAAATCAAATCGATAAGGTTTAAAATAAATTCCAAACATGTATAAATATTTTTCTTGATGATATTACAACCCTAACTCATCGCATCTTCGAATGTGAGTCATTTTGGATTTTTTTAACTGGGGTTTGAATTTTTTATAAATTAATATTTATTATGTTTTCAAAGGTGCCCCTCTCCTCCCTTATAAAAGGGCACATACTCCCTCTCCTCCTCACACCACATTGAGCCTTAATTCTAGGCCAAACTATGAGCATTTCTCTTATCCACTTCCTTAGAAACATTCTATAGGTCCTGGTCTTCTTCAAATACCAACTTTAGTGCCCTAATAGGAGGTTTAGAACAGGCGTGTCGAAGAAGAGGTAATATCCTTTACTAATTCTTTCAAATTAAATTCTTCTTCTACTTACTCTTCTTTTGTTCTTTCATAATAAAGTTATAACATCACTATCAGTCATATAATAATATGTTATTATAAATATAAACCAACTCTATTCCACCTTCTACCCATCATATGGAAAACGAAATCACCGTGCATGCATACGTACGGAATACCGTCTCCACCCCGTGGTGTAATCTGTTTTCCACCACCTTACTTGGATGGGTATAATGGTTTAAAGAATTTCTATATATGATTATTATAACATGATACTAATTCTGAGATATTATATAATCTACACCAATACCATTCAATAATTATTAGAATGATATCATCGCTCGTGCGTACGTACGGATTACCGTCTCCACGACGCGATGAGATTCATTCTCTATGTTAACCATTCAAGAATGATTATAAAGTATATATAATAAATAATAATGAAATATATGACATAGTAATGATATTGTATTTATGTACATATATGTTTCATTTACTTAATTCCAGTCAATTCAATAAATAAACGAAAACAGCGTTTATGCGTACATACGACATACCGTCTCCAGGAACGGTGTATTTCATTGCATTTATCGATCTATCATATATATTTATATACTGGATATATATTATATATAAATCATTTTTTACATTCTGGAATTAATTAAATCAGGTTACATGTAATAATATCAAGAACAACAAGTCCAAACATGTACAATAAATGAAACGATTTTACCCAAAACATTGCTTTAACATGGAATTGACAAAAGAACGGGTAATATAAAGTCATAAGTGAATCATATATGATATCATAAATAATATTATGGTTCTGTTACAAGTTAGTAATATTTTTAAACCCACTATAAAAGAGTCTCTGACACATACGAAAGAAATTGGACATAAGGTAAGGGATAATTTTGCAATCTCATTTTTATCCGAGATTGCTTCTACGTAAGTATTTACTGGGGTTAAATTTATCATCCATCTCCATGTTTTATAAAATGTTTTCATAAAGTTTTTAATATTATTCTATTTATTTTTAAATTCATTTTTACCCATTGTTCACTTTTTTCACATTTTATGGAAGGAATATTTCTTTTGTTTACCATACAAGGTACTTTTTGACTTTTCCGGTAAAAAGTACGAGGAGAATTCTTTTTTTAAACTTATACGAAGTGAATAGATTTTTATGATTTTATAACACCTTATTTCCTTAAAGATTATTATAGATGATTTCATGATTATTTTTAACAAAATTCATTTTCTTTTAAAATTTCATGTCATTTTATAAAAAAAATTATTTTGAAGAAGAAATGATATTTTCCTCAAGAATTCATTTCAAGTGTTTTATCAAAACTATTTTCCATATAAGATGAAAGTATTTAGTATGGTTATGTTTCAAGTATAATTTATCTATTATTTACATGGTTTGATTTTTCTTATGATGAAATGATATCCATTTGTTTTATATGGATTATGTTATGATGGCATGATGTTTAAGAATCCCATTTTTATTACATGGGTTATGCTATGATGTATGATTTTTGATTTTGTGGCACACGAAAGAATGATTTCAGTATGAGATGGGTGGTACCTATATCTCCCTCCAATGCATTGATAAAGATTTACATCTCATGAGATAGACATGGCTGGAATGACAAGTAAATCTGGTTCAGTAATACAGGGCTGGAATGACAGGTAAACCCGGTTCAGTAATGGACCTTTTCCACTATGATGGTCTTGGCAGCAATGCCTTGGCTACTATGGAAATCATATCATGTGCTGAATGGTTTTCCACAGTTATATGTTTTATTCCAATAATATTTTATCATGATTTATGTTATTTTATGATATATGACTTATGTACTGCAATGTTTTATGTCATTGATCATGATTTTGATGTTTAAATTTTATGTTCATGTTTTTATGTTCAAATGTTTATGGATTGTTTTATTTTTTCCATGTTTACCCTTACTGAGCATTGGAGCTCACCCTTTATATGTTTTCTTTTCCCCATGATATAAGGAACAGTTTTAGGTAAGAAAACTAAAGGGTAAGATCTTTATGGGAGATATTGATGATATTTCACCATGATTAGAAGTTTATGTTCTGAGTTTCAAAAGACAGTAAACTACTACAGTCCTAGGGTGTCTGTTTTTGTTATGTATTAATTATTCCGCAAAATTAATTTAATTTCCATTTACTTTAAGCTTGGGTCTCTGATGGATTTTTGGATAATTAAAAATCAATAGCCTATGAAGGATTTGTGTCCTCCAATTTGTGTTATGTGTTGGGAAAAAATCCCTCAAGGTAACATTGAAGTATTTTTGGGTTGATTGTGTTTGTTGACAAAGTAGGTTTTCAGGGATATTCGTCAAGTTCCCAAGAAGTTGTTGACAATCCTTGTTGAAAAAGAACTATGACAAAGGAAAGGATGATATGGAGGCGGTACAAAAGAGCAGTATAAGGTGGCATCGTTTCCCAGTGTTTGCCAAATTTTTGGGGTCCAAAATTTGAAGTTTGGTGAGCATCGCGAAAAGTGTATTTCCATGAAGAGCATAATTTCATATGGAAAAGGCATGAATTTCGCGAAGATGAGATTCATGGATTGGTTTTCGCGAAGACCAGATGAATGGAGCCGTTGAGTCTTCGCGATTACGTCAAGCTTCGCGAACGGCAGAGGCTGAAGCGCATCGCGGCGGGGAAGGGCTTTGCGAGTGAGCTTCGCGGCGAAGGTGTGAAGGAATGTTAGGCTTCGTGAGGGAGCTTCGCGGTGAAGTCGCGAAGGTATGTTGACGGTGATTCTTCGCGACTACGTCAAGCTCCGCGAATGGAAAATTGCCGTGGAGCTTCACGATTTGGATAGAATTCCGGCAGAAACTTTGGAGCTTCGTGATTTGAGATGACGTGGCGTTGAATTCATGCGGAAGGGACAAGGGTCGGTGGAATCGCCTATAAATAGAGGCCGACCCCTTTGAGCGAAGTAGAGAGATTTTTCATAGAAGATCATTCACTCTTGATTTGCGAAGGTGGTTCGAGGAGCCAGTGTGCTTCGCGAAAGAGGTGCTTCGCGGCGGCTATTGTAGCTCTGCAAAACCTGTGAGCTCCGCGTTGGCTTACTTAGCTTTGAGAGGGTCGTTGCTTTGCGACGGCTTGAGAATCACAAGAGTGCTTCACGAGAGTGCTTTGCGAGTGAGCTTCACGAAAAGGAAGGAGCTTCGCGAGGGCTTGTTTGAGCTTCACGAAATTGGGAGCTTCGCGAAGTAGGGTGCTTTGCGAATGTACTTTTAAAAGGTGTTTGCCCAGTGTTCAGAGGCAAAGAGGTATTCATCTACGGATGAAAGTTGAACTTCAACAGAGCATCTACATAAAGAGAGAGATGCATTCTTTAATGTAAATGAAGAGACCTATAGGTCTATAAACTGTGAGTGAATCCCTTCCAAGAGCAGTGATCTTAGGAAGAGGTAGAAGGTGATCCTCTCCACCGGCAGTGAGCCAGAGAGAGAGAAACAGGGAGTGACCCTTGGGAAAGTAGTGAGCTGACCCTAATCATTGTATAGGCAGTGAGCCTGGGCATAGAAGTGATCTAGCCCGAACATTGTAATCCACAGCTAGTGAAGTCTAGTGGAATTGGTACGACCAGCAACTTGTCGGCGTATGCTCCTTGGACGTAGCTCTTTGCGGTGAACCAAGTAAAAATCTCTGCGTCTGCCTGCTAATTTGCATGCATTGCATTTAAAGCATCATCATCAGATAAAGGAGAAAGTAAGTGATCATAACATACACACAAGTACAAAAAAGTGACCCTTGTAACAAAGAGGTCAAGATCCAGCGGGGCAGGAAGAACGTTGAAAACGAATATCAATACCCTGATTCACCCCCCCTCTCAGGGTATATAGGCCCTTATTAGCCCTAACAATTGGTATCAGAGCGATAGGTTACTTTTATCAGATTTGTTTGCTTCGACATGGTGTAGTCGATCTATGTGTTTGAAGATTCAGTTTCCTCTTATCACAATCTGCCATGGGAAAAGGAAAAGCATCAAAGAAGAATCAGAAGTCTGGTAATTTCCCTCAGTGTGGAAGTATGTATGGAAAAAGTGTGATTCAATTAAAAGAATCAAACAGCTTACTGAAGGAAGGTCTTGATGAATCTGATAGGGAAAAGATTGATTCACTCAATCATGATGTTGGAATGAGTGAAGTACATGAGCATCAGAGTGATACTGAAATAGAAGAAGAGATTGAAGGAAGAATAGATATGCGAGCAGAGTTAGAGGCTTCTCTTGAAGAGATCGATGTTTGGAGAGCCAAAACTAAGAAAGCTAACAAAGTTGTTCATGATGCCAAACTCTATATGCAGCAGCAGGAAGAATAGAAGTCTGAGTTGATGGATAAAATTGAGAAACTCAAGTTATCAGCACCAGAGAACTCAGAATCAGTTTATGAGTATAAGATTAAGATTGAAGAACAGAAAAGGGAGATCGATAGCTTGAATAGAAAAGTGAAAGCTAAAGTCAAGTGCATCGAAGAACCTGATATTCGAATTGACGTTGAAAACACTGAAGAAGTCAAATCTAAAGATATCAGGATCAAAGTATTGGAGATTGAGGTCAACAAGCTAAGAGGATTAAATCAAAGGATTATTGACATAGTTACTGACCTAACAGAGAAGAATGATTCTCATGCCAATAAACTACAAAAGATGGCTAAAATGAAAGGAAAACAAAAGGCTGATGATTATGAAGAGAATGAAAAGTCAGATGAAGTACAGAATCTGAAAGCTAGAAATGATGATCTAGCAGCACAGTTGTCTGAAGAAGTTCAGAAGAATCGAAGCCTATAACAAGAGAATGAATCTGTCTCTAAATCTGTTTCTGAGGAAAAATTGAAAGTAGTGAAGAAAAGTGCGATGGTGGAAAAGCTCCCACAGGAACTAGGAGATGAGGTGAGTAGCGGGAAGCTTCTCAAGAAAGAACTGGATGTCCAACTTGAATCAAGGGAGACGAAGATTAAAAATATGGAAGAGGATCTAGAATCAGTAAAGAAGGATGTGGAGAAATCCAATTCTAAAGGAATGCCAAAAATGAAGGATGCCTTACACTTGCTATTTGATCATCCTTAGACAAGTGATGATAAAATGAAAAATAAGTATGCTATTTCTGAAGAGAAACAACAGAATATTTTCTCAGCCCAAAGACCAGCATGTTTCAGAAAAGCTGGTATTGTATTCGATGAATCCCCTCCTGTGCATGACAGAAAGAGACCCGTGAACAGTTCTAGAAATGGAAAAGATCCTGCAAGTGCTGGAGATAGGCCTAAAAGGACAATTACAAAAAGAAGTGATGACATGTGCTATTTCTGCGGGATTCACGGCCACACATCAAGCTTCTATTTAGAGGCTCATGAATACATATCAGGCTGTGAAAATATAAACTTTGCTAAATCCTAGAATAAGAAGAAGCATCCGGAGAAATCAGAGAGTAGAGTCTCTCAAAGGAAAGCATTTATAAAATGCTATTACTGTGGAAGAATGGGACACACCATGAATATGTGTCAGGAAGCTCAGGAGATCGATGCCAAAAGAAGAAAACAAGTTGCATCCACATCTCCGCAGAGAATTGATGAAATGAGGTATGCCTTTAATAGAAAATGTTTCATATGTTCTGATCATGGGCATTTGGCCAGACAGTGCAGCAAGAAGAAAACGGGGAAGGAAAAAGACCCGAGAAAGAGATTACCAACACCAGTGGTACATAATGAGAAATTACACACTGGGAGACAAAGTGGTAAAGTGAAAAATAGGCTTAGAGCCTTAGCGGAATCACATGGAGCTGAACTAAAGATGTATCAATCACCTCCTCTGTCATACTCACAACCACTATAAAGGAGAGAATGTGAACAAACCTGGAAGATTAAGGGGAGATCTACTCCAGCTATGATAAAGAAGAATGAATGTTCAATAGAGGACTCACCACCAGTGAAAAAGAGTGTGGTGACTCAAAAATCTGATAAAAGAAAGATGAACAAAGAATGCATCGAAAAATCCACATGTCGTGTTTCTCAGCATGAAGTGAAGGAAAGAGGAAGACCCCTAATATGGGAGAGTAAGAAAGGGAATATTCCAAACAGAGAGGTTCCAACTCAGAGAAATAATCAAGGAAAATGGAATTTTGGTAGAACCTCAAAGAAGGAAATGTGTACTAGCGGGTTTATACCCCAAGTGGTGAGAAAGTCCGAGCCTACCAAATCCACATATCAGAAAAAGGCTCAGAATGTAGGCAATGAATGCCTAGTAATATGGCCAGAACAGTTGAAGTTGGCTAGGCAGCTGGAGGAAGCAAGAAAGGAGTGTGATTCCCTCCAAGAAAGAATCAAAGGGTTGACCCATCAGGATCAACCACAATCCTCATCTTGAGGAGTCCAGAAGAAACCCCCCCCTCTCCCTATGAATATAAATACTATTAACTGATGATTCATGTGTTTCAGGTTTTAGGGAGATACGATCCAAGGGGAAATGGCATCTAAGGATGCGAAGTGGAGAAATGATATTCTCTAGAGTTTCTATTGATTCAAATCGGGTACTAGAGTTGAAGAAGAAAGGGAGAAACAGAGAACAATAGAATGTGATTGTGTTATTTACTTTATCTCTTGTTTCCTACACCGAGTTTCAACTCAGTATGCTTAGAGATTTTGTTAATGGATCAAATCAGAGTGGAAGATGAGAACAAATGATGTAGGAGGAAAAGATGTGTTATGGGTCTAAACTGTTGGGCCTTACAACTGGAAGAGTTTCATAACATAGGGGGAGCATTCTATATCCAAATCAGAATCAAGAGCCATCAATGAAATAATTGGAAGACTCGGCTAAGGTGTTTCCTATTTAGGGAAGAAATAAACACAGGGAGAAGCAGCAATAACAATGCATTTCATGCTTATCTATTTGGTCTAACAATATGGTATCAGCTGACTGTTTTCCGGATACCAAGAAGCTGCAAGAGAAAATCAAAGGCGTCTCAACAAAAATCTGAGAAACATAGCTGAAAGAAATGAAGCCACTGGAAAATGAGTCAGTGAACAATTTCCTGATTAATGTGTTGAGGAAGAAAGCAACACAGGGGGAGAAGAAGTGGATGATGCTAATTTATAAGAGGACACTGATGATTAACATGAAAGTTTCAAGTGTGTGTCTACAAGGAAGCCAAAGAGGTGAGCTGAAATTGATAGATAGAATATCATTGGTGATCAGGAATCTCCTGTTCAAACAAGAATAATGAAGTCACTACAGAAGACATCTTTCCTACCTCAAGTAGAGCTGAAATGCTTTGCTGATGCAACTTATATTGAAAACTGGGTTCATGCTATGAATAAAATGCACGATCAGATTGAGAAGAACCAGATGTGGGAGATTGTTTCGAGGCCAACAGATAAAACGTCATCAGGTCTAAATGGGTTTCTAGAAGAAGAGGTGTACATTGAGCAGCCAGATGGTTTTCTTATTCATGAGGATGAGAACAAAGTTTGCAGGATGAAGAAGGAATTATATGGGCTGAAACAAGCACCAAGAGCATGGTACTGAAGGCTATATCAGTATTTGAAGAAGCTTGGTTTACAGGTTACACAAGGCAGGAATGACATATTCATTTCTCAATCCAAATATGCCAAGGAGGTTTCGAAATGAGATTTGGAATTGAAGATTCCAAGGAGAAGAAGTATCTTGTTTCTACCCGGATGAAATCATCAAAAGATGACAGTGGAAGGGCAGTTAATTTCACTAAAAACAGGCAGATTATCAGCAGTTTTCTCTACTTCACCGCAACAAAGCCTGAAATTGTATTCGCCACATGCCAAGTAGCGAGATATCAGAGTAATCCCAAGGAAAGCCACATGATTGTAGTGAAAAGAATAATTCGGTATATCTAGGGCACAATGGATTTTGGCATGATGTATAATGGATAAAATCAAACGAAGCTATTGGGATATACTGATGCAGATTGGGCCGGTTCAGCAGATGATAGAAAATCAACGTCAGGTGGTGCTTTCTATCTTGGTGGATTGTGTATTTATTGTCTTATCAAGAAGCAAGATTGCATTTCATTGATCACCGCAGAAGATGAGTATATTGCGGCCACTCAAGCATGCACACAACTATTGTGGATGAAGCAGCAGCTTGAAGATATGGGAGTTGAAGTGAATTCTCCGATCGGAATCCAGTGCGACAACTCAAGTGCTATAAATCTTAGAAAAAAATCCCGTCCATCATTCAAGGACAAAGCACATTGAGATTAAGTATCATTTTATCAAGGAGAAGGTTGAGCAGGGGATCGTGAAGTTGGAGTATGTGCCTACAGAGCTACAAGTTGCAGACATTCTGACAAAGGCCTTACCCAAGGAAGCTTTTGAGAGGCATCGACTGGCTCTGGGAGTTCAGACGATTCTCCGCACTTAAAATAGTGTGGATGTGGAACCCCACCCCCTCTCCCCGAGGTATGATTTGTTTTTCCCTACTGTGCTAATATGTGTTCTCTATTATGTTACAGACTACAAAGGAGTGTCCTTTGGGTTCGTTGACAAAGGGGGAGAAAAGTGTTTGTTAAAGGGGGAGAAAATAATGATTGTTCAAGGGGGAGACAGTGCAGAGATTTGAAAAATCATGAATGATACGGGGAGAAGCTGACAGGTGGAGCAGCCATAAATGGGGAGAAATGAGAAAGGGGGAGATTTATAAATATGACGATGCTAGAAGTGATCGATCAAAGCATAGAAATCACGACAGCTGAGGATCGTGATAAAAGCAGAAAAGTGGTGTTGGAATGATGTGATACGGTGTCCAGCTATCAACATTTGGTATCAACTTAAGATTTCACCAATTTTTATCAGTGTGGTTCAACAATTGGTATCATTTTAAGAATTGTTATCAGGTTGGAATCGACAATTGGGGCCTGACATGAAGTGATTCATTGATAAACTTTTCAGACTACTCTTGTTTCTCACGCCGAGCATTGCTCATGTGGGCTTAGAGTATGTGTTAAGTGAATCCTTGAACGCTATGAGAATCGCAAGGGGCGAATGGTGGTAGCGACTGGAAGAAGACTCAGTGAGGTATCAAAGTGCAGAAAATCATTCTGAGCAGAGTTGTGAAGAGTTGTCAACAAACCCAAAGGGGGAGATTGTTGGGCTGTCACGACCCGTCCTCGGGGCCCGTGCCGTGACTACCCCAACCCTGCCTTTCATAGGCCAGGGGCTGGTGACTAGCACCAAGGCGTAAATCCCGGTAGAAAGGGAAGGCATTGCCTTTGTAAAGTAAACAATCACACAAAGTACAAGCGGAAGAAGTAAATACTAAGTAAAAACTGAATAGAATAGTAAGTGCGAAAGTAAGAAGGGGCCGGAAATACAAGCCTAACTGTAAAGTACAACTCGAAAGGGAAAACAACAACTGAAAAGTCAAGCTGCTACGCCGAGTTGTCCACTGGAAATCCCACCTGAAGGGTGGGTACAGATTGCTCCTCTGCTCCTCGGGTCCCGCCGTCCGCTCCGAGTATGTCCCGCCTAGTGGTCTAACTCCGGGTACCGCCTCGTCGTCACGTCCACCTCTGGGTACCATCTCGTCGTGAGGTCCTCCTCCGGGTACCATCTCGTCGTATAGTCCACCTCCAGGTACCGTCTAGTCCTCGAACACTCGGCCTTTGTCAGCACTACCCGTCGTCTGCAACCAACACAACGAGGTGCGGGCATAGCCCGTGCAGGGGTGAGTATAACGATACTCAGTAGGGACCCCGAGACCCTCAAGGTCTCACTAAACCAACAAGGATAACCACAAATAAGATCTCAACAGATAACCTCTACTTAGGTATATGCCCATACATATACCTAAGTTATCAAGTAACCCATATCAATCATGAGGAAACACAAGGATTGTGAAATCAACGGATAACCACTACCCGGGTATATGCCCATACATATACCTAAGTTAGCAAGTGACCCATCTCAATCATGAGGTAAACACAAGGTCAAAAGTCTCAGCTCAAACCAGGATTTTCATTATCGAAACCGTAACTGCTGAAGAGATCCGTCTCTGGAGTGTACAGTGGTCCTGTCACGACTCTGAGGTACTGCTCACTAACCTAAGACTGCTGAAGTACTTCTCCTGTCGAGTACCGCGGGTCAGCCACCCAGAAACAGTAGTGCTTCCCGCCGAGGTATGTCACCCAAACACAGTAGTGCACACCCCCTAGTAGCCTACTGAGGTACTCTCCGGACGAGTACCGCGGGTCTGCACTGTCACACAGGTAGTGCTCCGTCCTCCATGGGTCTACACCTTAGAAAGTAGTGCTCCGTCCACTGGGCTAGTCGACTCACTCCAAGTCGAGTCGGTCAAGCAGTCGTCAGGTCTCAGCCAGTTACACGGTCTTCGTACTCCGCACGCTCGTCACTGGGAGGGTCCGCTCCATGAGCTATAGGTCGATACTCCAAGTATCTCAAAGTCCCACGAAGAAGTATCTCAAAGGACCGCCTCGTCATAGGGGTCTCAACACAATAGACGGCGCGTCAATCGGACGCCCGGTCTGTGAGTTATTAGCCTTTTTGTCCCAGGGGCCTGGATGGTTTCATGAGCGAACCAAACCCGGCCATATGTCAAATGTACCCCGAACTCTCATAGGGTATACTCATAGGGACCGTTTCTCAATGAGATCACCAACGCCGCTGACGGTACGTCAAACGGACGTTCTGTTAGAAAGATATCAACTTTTCCGTTCCAGGGGCCCGGTTGGAATTCGGTGTGATCCAACCCGGCCACTATCCATCTGCATCCAAAACTCGGGCGGAGGATGCCAAAAGTTCCGTATCGTCATCAGGAACTCAACACAACAGACGGCCCGTCAATCGGACGCCCGGTCTGAGAGTTATTGGCTTTTTCGTTCCAGGGGCCCTGTTGGTTTTTAAGGCAAAACCAACCCGACCGAACTCCACCTGCGTCCAAACCTCAGACAAAGTATGCCAAAATATCCGTCTCACTTAGAGGAATTCAACGAAATAGACGGAGTGTCAATCAGACGCCCGGTCTGTTAGTTATTGGCCTTTCCATCTCACACCCATCCTGGGAAACTTCCCAGGAGGTCACCCATCCTGATCACTACTCTAGGCCAAGCACGCTTAAATATGAAGTTTTAACCACGTAGGCTCCCGAAAAGGAAGGTGCACCTTGAGTATAGTATACCGAAACGACCGTCTCGATCCAAGGATCGTGTTGCCGCTGACGGCGAGTTGTTTGGAGGCCCGTAGCCCAAGATACGGGCATTTCACCGAAAGTGGTCTGAAATTGGGCCCCCCCTGGGTTGGCCGAACCGGGTCGACCCGCCCCGGGTGGCGACCCGACCCGACGACCCGGCCCAGCTCGGAAAACCCGGCCCGGCAGGGCGGCACGGCCTGGGCGCCTTTCGTGTGCCGCGCGCGGGGGGCAAAGCCCCCGCCATTCCTCAGCAGGCGGCGCGACAACCTGCCGCGCCTAAAGAAAAACGGCCCCCCTCACGTGGGGGCCTGCCTTCGAGAAAACGGGGGGCCGCCTGCCCCCCCTTTGTGAAACCGGCCCCCCTCATAATGGGGGGGGCATTAAGGCTGGCCGCGGGAAATTATTTCCCCCAGTTTTCTCCCTTCCGGCCGGCCCGACCTGGCCGGCCGGTTCTTTCTCAACGGGACCGGCAAGGCCGGTCCCCCTTCCGGCTTCCGACACCGGCAGCCCGGCTGGCCGCCGGTCTTCTCGTTCCACCGCGACCCGGAACCGGCCGCGGCCTTCGTTGTCCGGTGCGGTGCGACGGCACCGCGCCCCTCCACCGCGGCCCCGCTCTGGCCGCGGCGCCTTCAACTTTCTTCGACGCGGCGCGACGGCGTCGCGTCCTTGCATTATTTAACGACGCGGCGCGACGGCGCCGCGCATTTCTTGCCGCTTGATCCTGCGCAGTGCGACGGCACCGCGCCACACCCGTTTCAATCCACAACAAAATCAACATGAATAGGAGGAGGGTCGGCCGTGTTCGTGCAGTCCGGCCCCTCACGTTATTTGCTAACAATCGGCCTTTAATGAATGATAAACTTTCACAATCTTTTAAATTAAATAAAAAGATTTGGAATCAAGGCCCGACAAATATAAACCTTCAAGTTCGAAGGAGATATCCACATAACTTTAAAAAGTTAAAACCCCTACCTTGATTTAAGAGGTGACGAGATTCGGCATCGTGAAAAGAGATGTTGCGGAATAAGATGTCGTCGGTATTGCGGGTATGGAGTCGCGGAAGACGGTTCCCGAGAACGTGGCGTTCTTCGTCGATGTCCGGTAGTTCTTCGCGTTCTTTGCCAAGAGGATGAAGAAACATCAAGACTTCTAAGCCTTCTTTCCAAAAGCTCTCAAACAACACAACCCGACCAAATGAAATATGTTCTCCACTTATTTAATTAACTTCACGTGGCTTTTGAAATTCAAGTGTTTGAATTTCAAAAGACTCACACAACTCACCACATTAAAATCAACTCATTTAAGACATAAGTTATAATTAAGTTAAAATCATTTAAGTGGAAGTTGAGGGGTTTTAGAGGATATGAAGAGGTGGGGTTCATGTGGGCCTCACCACCCTCATAACCTCCCAAGGGAGGTTGGGTGGTTACCCAACTTCCACCATGAGCTAACACTTAGAGTAAGTTAATAAAAATTGTAGTGTAGTTATAAAATAAACTTCCACAATTTTTATTATCAACACTCGTGTAAACGTAACTCCGGTACAGAAGTTACAAAGTAATTATCGGCGCTGCGGTTCCATCGGTGCCCTTGGAATTCGATTCCGGGCACCGGTTCAAAAGATAGAAATTCCCGCTCGCTCGTTCACTGAACGTACCCGATCCCAACTTCGGAAATTAATTCCGGGCACACCGGGCCTCAGAATCAGGCGCCGTCAGAAACTGCGTTCTTGTAAAATTCCAAAGAAAATTAATAAAAAAATTTCCTTGAAATTTCCGGGTCTTTAAATTACTCCCACCTCAGGGCTTTACGTCCCCGTAAAGCTTCAACACAACCCAGGGTCACAAAAGCGGTACAGAGCACGCATCTGAGCCTTCCGCTCCTATGTGCTCACCTGGAGGTTTCCGTACTGCCAAAGAAAGTGCACCCGAGGAATCGATCGTCCTCGTAGGATCTACTCCTGTCGATCCTCGATCCCCACTGGAATCTCCGTGAAAGACACCCCATCTCCATCGTCCAGCTCCTGATGGTCGATGGTATGCGAAGGGTCGAGCATGTATCTCCTCAGTTGAGATACGTGGAAGTCTTCGTGCACCTGGAACAACTGCGGTGAATGGGTCAAGTGGTAAACCACCCCACCTACCCATCTAAAGACCTAAGAAGGTCCACTGAACCCCGGAGATAACCTGCCGCCTTGGCCACATCTCCGTAAACCTCTTCGAGGTGAGACCCGTATAAGGATGTGATCATCAACCTCGAACTCCAGAGGTCTCCATTTTCTGTTAGAACTGGAACTCGAAAGGCTGCTACCACGAGGGTAAGGTTTACCGACTCAAGAGTGATCGGCCGCACCCTCCTGTGCAAGAGTTACCCTGCGCTGCCCTAGGTTTCCTTTTCCACCGACCAAGGGAAACCCATCCCGACGTTTGCCTAAAACCGTCAATTTGAGTATGAATAGTTATTGCCCATTCCATACTCAAACTAACTTCGTAAGGCCTCGACGCTGTCAACAAGAGATTCCAACCGAAACTCTCGTCTCGAGGGTCTGACCACACCATCGGCGTATGTGTGATTATCGAGTCTCCTCCCAAGGTATCTCCAGACGTGAGGGTCAAGTCCACGGCTTACTGGAAACACTAGGTATGGAACAAGATTTGTGAAAGCGAGAAATGATTCACATCGACGTCCGTTACTAAAATAGATAGTAGTGGACACATACTGTCCCTTGAATCATTTCTAGAGCCATTGGGTCGCACTCCTTGACCGCATGCAGCCGCACTCTTCCTCCGCCCTCCAGCTCCCTGAGCCTGGCAGGAATATCTAAGGCGGGTGGTTGTACAATGTTAGGATGTACACCACCTTATGCTGCTCTCCTAGCTCTGCCTCCACATCTGCTGCTTCGTAGACTCATCTCTATTTAAAGCTTCCTCTTCTTGAAACATTTAACACGCCCGATTCTCTAAGACTGGCACCGGTTCCCTATTTCTTATTGCACTGTACAGTCTTCATCCACTCCTGGATGAACTGCACCTCCTTTAGTCTCACAAGATCTGCTATGATTTCTTCTTTGCCGATAAGAGAAACCCGATCTCATCCCCTGGATGAACCACATTCGTTGCCTAAAACAGTCAATCCTGACATGAAGGATGCATTCATGCCATGGATGACGTCGTAAGGCCTCGACGTAACTACTAATAGATCCAACTGTCACTCTCGCCTCTAAGGGTCGAGTCACACTGTCGGCATCAGTGTGAGGTCACTGGGTCCCCTCTAGTAGAAATCTCGATGGTGAGGGCCAAGTCAATAGTTTAACCGGGACCACTCAGTATCAACCAAACAAAAGGAAAGGAAAGAAAACATCTCAAAGATAAGTGTATTTTTATTATTGCAGCTCATAGTACAAGACATGAATACAAAAAAAAAATGGAACTATAAGTACAAGGGACGTATCCACTAGTTCCTCTCCTGTCCACCTATTCCCGGAGCTCTACTGCCTTGTCCACTGCTCGGCTGTTTCTCAAGCACTAGTCGCTGCTTCTGTCTCGGTGGCTCCTCCAACACCCGCTGATCAACCGTACGAGGATTCAGACAGTCACATGCCAGGTGACCCTTTCCACCTCATGAGTAACATTGTCCGTTTCTGGCACGCCTGGCTCTCACCGCACCTCAGGTGCCCCGCACCACCGGTCCTAAAACCCGAGATCGTCTAACTGCTAGTATGGTCCTCCTGGACCTCTGCATCATCTGTCTACTGCCCACAGATGACTCGACTACTGATCGAAAAGCACGCGACAAAGGCAGAAGCTCCTGTACACGCTCGGGGTGTAGAGATACTGGCACAAACTCCACCCTGAAGAAGGTCTCGAAGTCTTCCCATGCGAAGGTCATCCCGTCGCAAAACTGAAACAAGTGGCTCCACCACCTGCCTGCTGCTGCCTGAAAGAGGCTAGCATAAAAGATCACCATGAAGTCTTCCGGCGTCCCCACTAGCCTAAAGACTCTCACCACAGCCTCCATCCATACCTCAGCCGCCTGCGGGTTCGTCTCTCCCCGGAACCTGGGTGGCCTCTAGCGCTGGAACTCGTGCAGCGCGCTCAAGCGTCGTGCATTGCCTACTGCTAGGGATGGTGGCATCGGTGGCCCAATGGGTAGCAGTACCGCTGGTGCCTCCGCTGGTGCCTCAACTGGGATAGGGCCCTGTACTGAGGCCTCGTCGCTTGGCGGGCTGTCAGTATGTACCATTCTCAGGGCTCTAGCTGGTCGTCCGTGAAAAGGAATTCTGAAAGAAACATCGTGACACGGTCAAACGTTTATACCTGGTGAGCTGACCTGGTTTGAGATGTTTTAAGGGAAAACCTTTGAAAACACACACGTAATCAGTGTTTTCGTGCACAAAGTCGGAAATCAGTTGTCAGGGTCCTGGTGTATGGATATGTCGGCCGCCCGCACCAACACTGGACTCCCTGAACTGAAATCCACACTCGGTACTCTTAACACTATTTCTTCAAAGAAAGAAAAAAGTCAGAGTCATAAGTTCTGCGGTAGAACCGAACTCCTTTGATACCAATTTGTCACGACCCGTCCTCGGGGCCCGTTCCGTGACTACCCCAATCCCGCCTTCCATAGGCCAGGGGCTGGCGACTAGCACCAAGGCGTAAATCCTGGTAAAAAGGGAAGGAATTGCCTTTGTAAAGTAAACAATTACACAGAGTACAAGCGGAAGAAGTAAACACTATGTAAAAACTGAGTACAACAGTAAGTGCGGAAAGTAAAAAGGGGCCGAAAATACAAGCCCAACTATAAAGTACAACTCGAAAGGTAAAACAACAACTGAAAAGTAAAGATGCTACGCCGAGCTGTCCACTGGAAATCCCACCTGAAGGGT
Organism: Viscum album; assembly: GCA_963277665.1. Taxonomy (NCBI): domain Eukaryota; kingdom Viridiplantae; phylum Streptophyta; class Magnoliopsida; order Santalales; family Viscaceae; genus Viscum; species Viscum album. Next base: position 1,523,523,156 of record OY728129.1, on the reverse strand, counting down.
GGGTACAGATAGCTCCTCTGCTCCTCGGGTCCCGCCGTCCGCTCCGAGTATGTCCTGCCCAGTGGTCCACCTCCGGGTACTGCCTCGTCGTCACGTCCACCTCTGGGTACCGTCTCGCCGTGAGGTCCTCCTCTGGGTACCATCTCGTCGTATAGTCCACCTCCAGGTACCGTCCAGTCCTCGAACACTCGACCTCTGTCAGCACTGCCCGTCGTCTGCAACCAACACTACCAGGTGCGGGCATAGCCCGTGCAGGGGTGAGTATAACGATACTCAGTAGGGACCCCGAGACCCTCAAGGTCTCACTAAACCAACAAGGATAACCACAAAGAAGATCTCAATAGATAACCTTTACTTAGGTATATTCCCATACATATACCTAAGTTATCAAGTAACCCATCTCAATCATGAGGAAACACAAGGATTGTGAAATCAACGGATAACCACTACCCGGGTATATGCCCAGACATATACCTAAGTAAGAAAGTGAACCATCTCAATCATGAGCTAAACACAAGGTCAAAAGTCTCAGCTCAAACCAGGATTTTCATTATCGAAACCGTAACTGCTGAAGAGCTCTGTCTCTGGAGTGTACAGTGGTCCTGTCACGACTCTGAGGTACTGCTCACTAACCTAAGACTGCTGAAGTACTCCTCCTGTCGAGTACCGCGGGTCAGCCACCCAGACACAGTAGTGCTTCCCGCCGAGGTATGTCACCCAAACACAGTAGTGCACACCCCCTAGTAGCCTGCTGAGGTACTCTCCGGACGAGTACCGCGGGTCTGCACTGTCACACAGGTAGTGCTCCGTCCGCCATGGGTCTGCACCTCATAAATTAGTGCTCCGTCCACTGGGATAGTCGACTCACTCCAAGTCGAGTCGGTCAAGCAGTCGTCAGGTCTCAGCCAGTTACACGGTCTCCGTACTTCGCACGCTCGTCACTGGGAGGGTCCGCTCCACGAGCTACATGTCGATACTCCAAGTATCTCAAATTCCCATGAAGAAGTATCTCAAAGGACCGACTCGTCATAGGGGTCTCAACACAACAGACGGTGCGTCAATCGGACGCCCGGTCTGTGAGTTATTAGCCTTTTTGTCCCAGGGGACCGGTTGGTTTCGTGAGCGAACCAAACCCGGTCATATCTCAACTATACCCCAAACTCTCATAGGGTATACTCATAGGGACCGTTTCTCAACGAGATCACCAACGCCGCTGACGGTTCGTCAAACGGACGTTCTGTCAGAAAGATATCAGCTTTTCCGTTCCAGGGGCCCGGTTGGATTTCGGTGCGATCCAACCCGACCACTATACATCTGCATCCAAAACTCGGGCAGAGGATGCCAAAAGTTCTGTATCGTCATCAGGAACTCAACGCAACAGACGGCGCATCAATCGGATGCCCGGTCTGAGAGTTATTGGCTTTTTCGTTCCAGGGGCCCTGTTGGTTTTTAAGGCAAAACCAACCCGAACGAACTCCACCTGCGTCCAAAACTCAGACGTAGTATGCCAAAAGATCCGTCTCACTTAGAGGAATTCAACGAAATAGACGGCGTGTCAATCGGACGCCCGGTCTGTTAGTTATTGGCCTTTCCGTCTCACACCCACCCTGGGAAACTTCCCAGGAGGTCACCCATCATGATCACTACTCTAGGCCAAGCACGCTTAACTATGAAGTTTTAACCGCGTAGGCTCCCGAAAAGGAAGGTGCACCTTGAGTATAGTATACCGAAACGACCGTCTCGATCCAAGGATCGCGTTGCCGCTGACGGCGAGTCGTTTGGAGGCTCGTAGCCCAAGATACGGGCATTTGACCGAAAGTGGTCCGAAACTGGGCCCCCCTGGGTCGGCCCAACCGGGTCGACCCGTCCCGGGCGGCGACCCGACCCGACGACCCGGCCCGGCTCGGAAAACACGGCCCGGCGCGGCGGCGCGGGCCGGCAGGGCGGCGCGGCCTGGGCGCCGTTCGTGTGCCGCGCTCGGGGGGCAAAGCCCCCGCCTTTCCTCAGCAGGCGGCGCGACAACCTGCCGCGCCTAAAGAAAAACGGCCCCCCTCACGTGGGGGCCTGCCTTCGAGAAAACGGGGGGCCACCTGCCCCCCCTTTGTGAAACCGGCCCCCTCATAATGGGGGGGGGGCATTAAGGCTGGCTGGGGGAAATTATTTCCCCCGGTTTTCTCCCTTCCGGCCGGCCCGACCTGGCCGGCCGGTTCTTCCTCAACGGGACCGGCATGGCCGGTCCCCCTTCCGGCTTCCGACACCGGCGGCCAGGCTGGCCGCCGGTCTTCTCGTTCCACCGCGGCCCGGAACCGGCCGCGGCCTTCGTTGTCCGGCGCGGTGCGACGGCACCGCACCCCTCCACCGCGGCCCCGCTCCGGCTGCGGCGCCTTCAACTTTCTTCGACGCGGCGCGACGGCGTCGCGTCCTTGCATTATTTAACGACGCGGCGCGACGGCGCCGCGCGTTTCTTGCCGCATGATCCTGCGCAGTGCGACGGCACCGCGCCACACCCGTTTCAATCCACAACAAAATCAACATGAATAGGAGGAGGGTCGGCCGTGTTCGTGCGGTCCGGCCCCCTCACCTTATTTGCTAACAACCGGCCTTTAATGAATGATAAACTTTCACAATCTTTTAAATTAAATAAAAAGCTTTGGAATCAAGGCCCGACAAATATAAACCTTCAAGTTCGAAGGAGAGATCCACATAACTTTAAAAAGATAAAACCCCTACCTTGATTTAAGAGGTGACGAGATTCGACGTCGTGAAAAGAGATGTCGCAGAAGAAGACGTCGTCGGTATTGCGGGTATGGCGTCGCGGAAGACGGTTCCCGAGAACGTGGCGTTCTTCGTCGATGTCCGATTGTTCTTCGCGTTCTTTTCCAAGAGGATGAAGAAACATCAAGACTTCTAAGCCTTCTTTCCAAAAGCTCTAAAACAACACAACCCAACCAAATGAAATAAGTTCTCCACTTATTTAATTAAATTCACGTGGCTTTTGAAATTCAAGTGTTTGAATTTCAAAAGACTCACACAACTCACCACATTAAAATCAACTCATTTAAGACATAAGTTATAACTAAGTTAAAATCATTTAAGTGGAAGTTGAGGGGTTTTAGAGGATATGAAGAGGTGGGGTTCGTGTGGGCCTCACCACCCTCATAACCTCCCAAGAGAGGTTTGGTGGTTACCCAACTTCCACCATGAGCTAACACTTAGAGTAAGTTAATAAAAATTGTAGTGTAGTTATAAAATAAACTTCCACAATTTTTATTATCAACACTCGTGTAAATGTAACTCCGGTACAGGAGTTCCTAAGTAATTATCGGCGCTGCGGTTCCATCGGTGCCCTCGGAATTCGATTCCGGGCACCGGTTCAAAAGATAGAAATTCTCGCTCGCTTGTTCACTGAACGTACCCGAGCCAAACTTCGGAAATTAATTCCGGGCACACCGTTCCATGGAATCAGGCGCCGTCAGAAACTGCGTTCTTGTAAAATTCCAAAGAAAATTAAGAAAAATCTTTCCTTGAAATTTCCGGGTCTTTAAATGGGAAAAAATCCCTCAAGGTAACATTGAAGTATTTTTGGGTTGATTGTGTTTGTTGAAAAAGCAGGTTTTCAGGGATATTTGTCGAGTTCCCAAGAAGTTGTTGACAATCCTTATTGAAAAAGAACTATGACAAAGGAAAGGACGATCTGGAGGCAGTACAAAAGAGCAGTACAAGGTGGCGCCGTTTCCCAGTGTTTGCCAGATTTTTGGGGTCCAAAATTTGGAGTTTGGTGAGCATCGCGAAAAGTGGATTTCCATAAAGAGCATAATTTCATATGGAAAAGGCATGAATTTCGCAAATATGGGATTCATGGATTGGTTTTCGCGAATACTAGAAGAATGGAGCAGGTGAGTCTTCGCGATTACGTCATGCTTCGCGAACGGCAGAGGCTGAAGTGCATCGCGGCGGTGAAGGGCTTGCGAGTGAGCTTCGCAGTGAATGCGCGAATGAATGTTGGGCTTCGAGAGGGAGCTTCGCGGCGAAGTCGCAAAGGTATGTTGACGGTGATTCTTCGCGACTACGTCAAGCTCCGTGAATGGAAAATTGCCGTGGAGCTTCGCGATTTGGACAGAATTCCGGCAGAAACTTTGGAGCTTCGCGATTTGAGATGACGTGCCGTTGACTTCGCGCGGAAGGGAAAATGGTCGGTGGAATCGCCTATAAATAGAGGCCGACCCCTTCGAGCGAAGTAGAGAGCTTTTTCATAGAAGATCATTCGCTCTCGATTTGCGAAGGTGGTTCATAGAGCCAGTATGCTTCGTGAAAGAGGTGCTTCGCGGTGGCTATTGTAGCTCCGCGAAACCTGTGAGCTCCGTGTTGGCTTACTTAGCTTCGTGAGGGTCGTTGCATTGCGACAGCTTGAGCATCGCGAAAGGGCTTCGCGAGAGTTCATCGCGAGTGAGCTTCGAAAAAAGGCAGGGGCTTCGCGAGGGCTTGTTTGAGCTTCACGAAATTGGGAGCTTCGCGAAGTAGGGTGCTTTGCGAAGGTACTTTCCAAAGGTGTCTGCCCAGTGTTCAGAGGCAAAGAGGTATTCATCTACGGATGAAAGTTGAACTTCAACAGAGCATCTACATAAAGAGAGAGATGCATTCTTTAATGGAAATGAAGAGATCTACAGGTCTATAAACTGTGAGTGAATCCCTTCCAAGAGCAGTGAGCTTAGGAAGAGGTAGAAGGTGATCCTCTCCACCGGCAGTGAGCCAGAGAGAGAGAAACATGGAGTGACCCTTGGGAAAGCAGTGAGCTGACCCTAAACATTGTATAGGCAGTGATCCTGGGCATAGAATTGATCTAGCCCGAACATTGTAATCCACAGCTAGTGAAGTCTAGTGGAATTGGTACGACCAGCAACTTGTCGACGTATGCTCCTTGGACGTAGCCCTTTGCGGTGAACCGAGTAAAAATATCTGCGTCTGCCTGCTAATTTTCCTGCATTGCATTTAAAGCATCATCATTAGTTAATGGAGAAAGTAAGTGATCATAACATACACACAAGTACAAAAAAAGTGACCCTTGTAACAAAGAGGTCATGATCCAGCGGGGCAGGAAGAACGTTGAAAAAGAATATCCATACCCTGATTTACCCCCCCTCTCAGGGTATATAGGCCCTTATTGGCCCTAACATTATGGGTTATTTGAAATATATAGAATATAATTCGAAGGATCATAATCATCAAATCATTTTCAGGTAGGAGTGGGAATTAGATGTTTTATAGAAGTATAATGAAAAGGATATAAAGTATGGGGAACCATCCTAGGAAATTGAAATGGTATATGATAGGAAGATCTTGACAGAAATGATGATGAAGGGATAGGTAGAGAAAACATTATATCATCAAGTGGAGGACGAGTGAAAAGTGTGTTATATTTGATATCTACTTATAGTTTGAGATTTGAATGGTTATGTTAGGCACACAAAGTGCTACTAGTAACCACCCACTAAATGGTTTTGACTGATGACCATTATCAGTAGTCATAATACAGATAAATTATAGCCTAGATTAATTTCCCTAAAATTAAAATTATAAATAATAAGAAAATAAAATTTTAGTTTTTATAGTTGATAAATATTAAAATTACTATACTTAATAAGGGTAATTTAGGAGACAATACTAGCTCTTACATTATTTTATCATTGTCAAATAATATCTTCAAATTTACTTCATCAATATCATACATATTCTTCATAGGAATGTAATGTACAAATTTTTGATTTTAAATACTATAGAAAAAGAGAAATAATGTATAAAAGGTACTAAGAAATAATTAATACATATTAATCAGTAAGAAAATGAATGAAAAATAGGTTACATGACCTAACCAATGTATACTAATTGGAATTTAAACAAGGAATAAAAAATTATATTTCATTAAAGATCTATATACCAAAGAATATGAATGAAATTTATATGATTAAATATGTTTATAACCATTTTAAAAACTATTTTCAACTCGCTTTTATCCAGTTTTTGAAAACTTTTTTAAACTATTGTTTTAGAACCCTGTTTAAAAACTATTTTTAAAAAACATTTATAAACCAGTTTTTACGAAATATTCTAAAAGTATTTTTAAAAAAATTGTATGAAAAAACATTATTTAAACCATTAATAAAAAACTACTTTAAAATAATTTTAAAATATTATTTAAAAAAAAATTTAGATCACTTTTACATTGTTTTAAAACTTGATCAAACCATTTGTAAAAATTCTTATAATGTCGTTTTTATAATTTTTTTAAAATCTATTCTATTCTATTATTAGTTCTCAATGAATTCTATCTAGGTGTTATTTAGGGGAAATTTAAATATGATAAATCATATTTTAATTATTTTTAAGGCTATTATCCATGAATTTGGATTATTAATACATAGTTAAACTCAATTTATCAGTTCACGTTTTTTTGTGAAAATATATTTTTGATGTAAAAAAAATATAAATAGATGCATTAAAAAATAATAACCCAAAAATACCCTTCAAAAAAACTAAAATAAAGAAATTACAATATTACCACTCTAAATGATCTACGTTGACATAAAATGAATGAACTAAGAACACATATGGTTACTTATATATATTACCCACTACTAATTTATGTTCACAATCAATTCTTAAAATTAGCCTATTTGAGTCATCATGTGTAATATTTTCATCAAACAAATGGGGGTAGTGATGATGTCAATTTCATCCCCACCATATTTAGAAATATTTATTGGGATTACTTTAATAGTAATACTGAATTTAGATATTAGACCAAATTTTCACATAAAGTACACTTTTCCATTAATTCCAAAATAAATGGATCATTAAAAAAATAAGAATTTCATTTCAATAACTCTACATATATAATCATCAATAAATGTACCCTATAGAATAAATAAATCAAAAAAATTTAATTAAATCATAAATACTCGACCATGGGAGTAATAATCCATTATATGTATTTTTTAAACAACCCTATAATAGGAAAAATTATCATATCGAGGCCTACTATCTGATGCATTGGAATTATAGTATATTATTATTATAATCAACATAACACTGGCATTTTTTTCTCATGTTCACTAATCGACCAATTATATCAAATTTATACCCCTTGATTTCTAATGACTTTCAGTCACACACAAAATAATTGGGAAAAAAAATCAAATGCTCTTAATTCTCTAGAGTGAGATTCAATGGGTAAAATCAATACCTACAATATATACAAATATTTAAATTAAGTGAACATTTATTTTTAATTTATTAAAGTAATGGTCATACCTTTGATTTTAACCAATGAGGAAATTATTTTCAATTGAATTTTTCTTTTTTTATTAAAGGGAATTATTTCGATGGAGAAGAGATGACCAAGGTACCCTCATTGAGGTGGGTTCAATTTGAACTGATGGTTGATTGTGGGGGGTTTTAACTCTTACACAATCATTTACATTATGTCACCATTTTCATTCTTAACAGAAACTACCAATGTTTGTTTTATCTATTACGTGGTGCATACCTACTTTATAAATGTAGGTGGTCACTTGGGGTTTCAAACCTAATGATGCTTCAGGAATCACATTTTTTGAGTGAATGGGTGGCCTGTCTCATCACACCCTTTTTGGGGGAATTTTTTCATGCTCTAAGACTCTCTTATAGAATTAAAATATTTTTGTGAATCTCTTTAGAATCCCGACATGGGACTGGTACCCCTAACAAAATGATTATAGGTTAATTACCTTCATATAAAAAAGAAAGGGGATATAATTAATGAAAAAAGGAAAGGGTTTATCATTAGTGGATCCATATTTATATATCCAAGGATCTTTATCCATTTATGAGTGATGGAAAGAATCATTATATACTGAATCCATATAACCAGGTACTTTGGAATTTTCTTCCATGCAGGGAGGCAGTTAATATTCTGAGGGTAGGATTGACCCATTATGAGGCATTCATCATATCATGGTTATTGCATAAATAAAAGTCCACGTAGTTTCATTAAACCTATGTAGTTTAATTTCATGCAGAGATGACATATGAGAAGGCACTAAGGCCCCAGATGTTTGAGATCATGTCTCTAGGATATGTCTTATATATCATGGTTATGGTAGGAATTAGTGTTATCATATTTCAATAATGCCCTTGGTACTAGTCCCAAGGTAGATTCCCATATGTGTAGGGGTGTGTATATCATGGCACTCATCAGCGATTACATATTGGGAGTTCCCAAGAGGGTGGGGATTCATGATTCTAATAAGGTGTTCATTGTGGCTCCCTAATCCCACATGAGCTATGCTCAGTGTGAGAAACAAGTGGTGGAAAATTATCAGCCTCATTGCATATGGATGTAAGACTCATGTACTAGGAACACCCATAGGATGTTTAATATAGATAGTAAACATCCAAGAGGTGTCCTGTATTTCATGATTATGGAAAGAATTAGTGTCATCATAGTTCAGTTGATTGGGGATTACTCACTAATGTTTCCCTTTCCTTAGTAGAGGCTTATGATTCCAATGATATGATCATTGAAACTCTCTAATCACACGTGAGATATGCTCGGTGTGAGAAAAAAAGGATGGGAAATGATCAGTATCATTGATTATGGATGAGGGACTTATGTAATGAGATAAACATGTTGATGGTTAATATGGAGGTTAGACCTTAAGGAGGCATCCTATCTTTCCTAGTAACATGAGGAATTAGAGTCCATATAGTTCCCTTGGTTTGGGATTACAAACTGATGTTACACTAGTCTCTATGGAGGTTTATAGTGATTATGATATGATTATTGAAACTCCCTAAGACCACATGAGATATTTTCATTTTTTACAATCACTACTGAAAAGTTAAAGTATACCAACGGTTGCAAACCATTGGAATATAATATACCAATGGTTTGAAAAAATATTGGTCAGTACGGCATAGGGATAGATATATACCAATGGTTTCTAAATAACCATTGGTATATGATGCAAAAAATCACATCTTCCCAATTTTTACCTAGATCCTTTGGAACAAATCTCTATACAAACGGTTTTAAACCGTTGGTTTACAAAGCATTCAGTGTTTTACAAACTGTTCCAAAACCATTGGTATAGTTTTTTTCAAACTTTTTCAAGAAACCATTGGAAAAATTAAAAATTCAATTGACATACCAACAGTTTTGTAACCGTTGTTATACCTTTCACATTTCATTCACCCCAATACCAATGGTTTTTAACCGTTGGTATAGTATTAAAATTTCATTTAGCAGTATACCAACGGGTATAATCTGTTGGTATATCCTTCACCTAGATTTCACAATAGTATGCAGAACCCAACACCCAGATAGTATGCAGAACCCAACACCTAGATAGTATACAGAACCCAATACACCTGTAGGGAAGCCAATGCACCTAACCCAATACACCACAGAGAATGTAATATCATCTTCACACAGAATCCAATATGCAGAAGCCTCCAATATTGCATACACCAGACTCCAATACACCTGCAGCAAATCAGATACAGTTTCAAACACAAGCCAATACACATGAACAAAGAATCCAATATTGCATACACTAGACTCCAACATTTCATACATTGTGAAAACTACATTCCATATTCACTAGAAGATAAACCTTTTAGAATAGCCCTCCTAGTAATAGTAGTCACTTTCCAAACCCTCTCCTTCCACATTACTAAATACTGAAAGTGGGTAATAGATGAATGTTTTCTCATTAATTATTCTCCTTAATTTGACCGTAGTGTTTCCATCAATTTTATCTCCAAAATCCCATTCCATTGGGATAATGCACCGTTTATTCTAGAAATATCTTCAAAATATTTTCTAGTCCTTTCTTGCCATAGTTTTCCATTATATTAACAACATCACTTTAAGATGAACAACTGTTCTACGTAGCATAGTAACTCTCTATCATAATAACTCTCTATCATAATAGAAACAACGTCCTCTAATTTATAAAAATTATACTATAAAAAATCAAGTTGAAACCTATGTGTTGTAACACTATCATCAATAAACATTCATATGCTACTGAATCTAAAAACGGTAAGTGATTAGAACCATATTCATGGAATTCATCAGTATTTATCAACAAATATCCATGTCACACAATGATTAATGGAACATGCTGAAGGTTTCGAGCGTAGTGGAAGCTCATGGGTGGATGTGCCAACTTGGCTTTTTTTCGTTAGCAATGATCAATCTGGGATTAATACAACGATAAATGCCAGTCTCCACAGATCGATTCACAGAAAAAGACAAAGAAGAAGAAAGGTCCTGGAACCACAATATTGGATCGTCACAGGTTGATTATAATTAATTTAATTAATTAAAAAGAATTAACTTTTGGGTGTTCATTCTTCGTTGATATTCTTGATCACGTTCCGATGTGATTCGTCGTTTCATCGCTGAATCCAAGGGTAGACTTCCTCTAGCGGTGATCCACACATGCACCTCGTATCTCTAGACATTGAAAAATTAGTCTTCGGGTGCTAGCGTGGAGAATCCTTTGCTTGTGTTGTCCACCTTAGATTGTCTTGATCCGATGGAAGTGGATCTCTCTAGTTCTTGAGAGTGTTCTTGGAGGACGAAGTTCTTTCAGTCTTGATAGAATTCTCCAGAATTGTTGTGCCCGACGATTCTCTTGTGTAGGAAAAGAGTTGGGGTTGTGAGGATATTTATAATCGGGTTTGAGGTTGTTGAGTTATGACAATAAATAAAGGCATTACGCATTTTATTTATTTCATTGAATCTTATTGGAAACCTCCATGTCGAATAATTAATTCCTTAACATGTGCCCACGCTGATTATAATAAATATCATTTAATAAAACAATATTATATCCTTAAAATCACGAATTGAAAACTACACAGCGTGTAATCATTAATACACAGCGTGTACTTGTTTTCCATAAAACTACATGGCATGTAATTATTAATACACGACGTGTACTTGTTTTCCATGAAAAACTACACGGTGTGTAATCAGTAATACATGAAGTGTATATCTTGTTTTTCATTTCCTTCTTCCTCCATCATTAATACAATTTAGGCTTACTTGAATAATTATTAAACCACATACGAGAATAATCTTTATTCTACTTGAGATACTTGGATACACTTAGTGTGTGGCCCTCTAGGCCTCTTTCTTGTTGGCATTAGGCGGGCTTGCCTAAAGTCCAAGATTACTGTCTATCAACGGGTCAAGGAACCCAAGAGAAAGAAGTTGACACCGCATTGATGTGTTACCTCATACGAATGCTTACCGTGTAATTTAATCCCTTTGTCTCAATATCTCATCAAGTAGGTTTCATGGAAGTGTCATAAACCTATATGCTATATGTCTTTCTTTGACTACCTGAAATAAACTCTTCGTTACACCATGGCCATGTAATTTCATGTGACGATTCTATTTCAATCAATGGGCCAAGATATCAACTTCCATAAATGTAAGGGACAAATCCTTCCCCAACTTATCCATTGACAACATGTCACTTGTGACGCACCCAACATACCCTACATCCCGCCAACTGTCTGTGTGATGGATTTCATTAGTAAATCTAAGTGCGCGAGTCATGACATGAGTTAATGATAATCTTCTAGTTTAAGGAACATTACACACGCTCATTGATAAAAATGTCCGATGACACCAAGACATGTGGAATTGCTACTGGTGGGTCTGTTCTCATAATCTCCCATCTTGGAGATTACCAAGTGCGAACTCCATGAGAGAGTGTCTCATCTTCTTACGAGTACTTGAACATGATGGTCTGTATACTATGTGTCCTATCATAGTATGTCATCTAACCATATAACTTTATTTAAGAATATTGTTATAGAATTTCAAGGTTCCCATCATAGCGGGGATCTTCCATGACCTTATTAATGCAACAAATATTTCAGTACATTATTATATTATAGTCATGCAGAAAAATGAAAAATATATAATAAGTGTACATTCATGTAATAAAAGTAAAAAATAGTTGGTTCTCAGGACACCAACCCTAACAAACTCCCACTTGGACAAGAGCCAACATCCTACGACTTTTAGTCTGCTAGACCTCACATGATGATCATGTATCTGCTGAGTCAAGGCTTTAGTCAAGGGGTCTGCCGCATTTTCTTTCGTGGAAATACTACTCACTACAACTTCACCTCTCTGAGAAAAATCTCTCAAGAGATGATACTTACAAAGTATGTGCTATGTCCGCTGATGTGACCTTGGCTCTTTTGCATGTGTCATCGCTGCAGTATTATCACAATAGAGTATGATAGGATCTTTACTACTAGGTACTACATCCAACACTTGGATGAAGCTTCGCATCCATACTACTTCTTTTGATGCCTCTGAAGCAGTGATATACTCGGACTCTGCTGTAGAATCTGCAACCACACTTTTCTTTGAGCTTTTCCAACTCACTGCACCTCCATTTAAACTGAATATGTAATCAGTCTGCAACATCATGTCATCTTGATCAGTCTGGAAACTAGAATCTACATGTCCATTGATTACTGGTTCCTCATTTACTCCATAAACCAGGAACATATCCTTAGTACGCCTCAGATACTTAAGGATAGTCTTGACCACCATCCAATGGCGGTCTCCTGGATCAGCTTGATATCTGCGTACCACACTTAATGCGTAAGCAACATCTATCCTTGTACATAACATGGAACACATGACTGACCTAATCACAGATGCATAAGGGATCCATGCCATTTTATTTCTTTCCTCATGTGTTTGAGGACACATTTTCTTGGAAAGATGATTGTCATGTGACACTGGTAACAATCCCCTCTTGGATTGTTCTATACTAAATCTCTTCAGTATCGTGTTAATGTTTGTAATTTGGCATATTCCCATCATTCTCTTGGATATATTATGATGGATCTTGATCCCAAGAATATATGTTGCCTCTCCCAAGTCATTCATAGAGAATAATTTATTCAACCATGCCTTAACTGACAGTAAGATAGGTACTTCGTTTCCAATTAGTAATATGTCATCTACATATACTATTATAAAAACAACTGCACTTCCACTAAACCTTTTGTAGACACAAGGATCACATTCATTCTTAACAAATCCAAATTCTATTATAGCTTCATCAAAACGAATGTTCCATGACCTTGATTATTGCCTTAATCCATAAATGGATTTCTGTAATTTGCATACCTTGTTGGAATCCTTTGGAGTAAAAAACCCTTCAGGTTGTGTCTTGTAGACATCTTCCTAGAGGTTCCTATTAAGGAATGTTGTTTTGACATCCATTTTACAAATTTCATAGTCATGGTAAGGGGAAATTCCCAATAGGATTCTGATGGATTTTATCATCGCAACCAGTGAAAAGATTTCATCATAGTTAATTCCTTGATGCTGTCTGAAACCTTTTGCAATGAGTCATTCCTTATAGGTGCTGACTTGTCCCTCCATGTCCAGTTTCTTCTTGAATATCCATTTATTACCAACAGGCTTTACATCGAATGGAGGATCTCCCAAAATCTAGACTTGGTATTGGTACATGGAATCCATTTCAGAATTCATGGCTTCTTGCCACTTGGCAGTGTTTGTTCCATCAACTGCTTCCTTGTAGGTAAGAGGATCATCATTGTCAACTAATAATGATTCACCATCCTCGGTGACAAGAAAACCATATCGTTCTAGTTCTCTCACCTATCTCATGCTTCTATACAGTTCTTTTTTCTTTGGAACAGATTGTTTTTCAATGGGGATTTGTGGAATCTGTTCTTTTACCAACTCTTGGGTATCTTGATCCTCAACTTCATCGAAGTCTATCTTGCTCCCACTGTCTCTTTTGATGATTTTCCCCCTCTCAAAGAATATAGCGTCTCTTTCCACCGTTACATTTTCCTCTAAGGGGTTGTACATGTAATATCCCCTTTTTTCTTTGGGATATCCTATAAAGATACACTTTGTGACTCGGCGTGAAAGTCTGTTACCTGAAGAGGCCTTTAAAAAATGCTTCACTACCCCACACATGTAAATTCAATAACATGGATTTGCGTCCACTCCATAACTCGTATAGAATACCATTTATCGATTCAGTTGGAACTTTGTTTTGTATGTGTGCTACTGTTTGTAATGCATATCCCCAAAAGGATAATGGAAGACTCGCATGACTCATCATTGATCTCACCATGTCCAACAGTTTGTGGTTCCTCCTTTCACTTATGCCATTCCACTGAGGCGTGTAAGGAGGAGTGAGTTGAGATAGAATCCCAAACTCCCGTAAGAAATCATTGAAGTCCAGATTAAGATATTCTCCTCCTCTTTCTGAGTGGAGTTTCTTAATCTTCTTACCGATTTTGTTCTCAACTTCATTCTTGTATTATTTGAACTGATCAAAAGAATCTGACTTATACCTCATTAAGTAAATATATCTGTATCTACTAAAATCATCAGTAAAAATTATGAAGTACAAGAACCCACCCCTTGCTTCAACTGGAAATGGTCCACACACATCTGTGTGAAATAATTCTAGAATATCTTTAGCCATTTCACCTTTCCCACTAAATGGGGATTTGGACATTTTTCCTTGTAGACACGCATGACAAACATCGAGTTGTTTTAGTTTGAAAGAATCTAAATACCCATCTTGATGTAATATTGTCAAACGTCTGTCATTGACATGACCTAGCCGGTGATTCCAAAGTTGGGTGTGGTATGAGTCATGTGAATTAACATGGTCATCGATTTGCATTACTTGGTTTTTGTATTCTAACACATAAAGGCCATTATATAAATGTTCCCTACCAAAAAAAATGTTATCTTTATTAAAGTAGAAACATCCACTCCTAAAATTATAGATGAATCCATCAGTATCCAATCTGGATACTGAAATAATGTTTTTGGTTACAGAGGGTACATAATAACATCCTTTCCAAACCAAGACCATCCTAGTAGGCAATGTGTGGTGGTAGTATCTGATAGCTAAAACAGCGAGTCTGGCTCCATTGGATGCTCGTAGATCCACCTCACCTTGGTCAATCTTTATAAATCTACTTGGTTCTTGTATTTGGATACAGATGTGAGCACCAAAAGCAGTATCTAATACCAAATTTTTAGAAACAAATAGATTTCATTCGATAACAAACACACCTGAAGCTTCCCCTTGCTTCCTTATCAAGGTGCAGTTTTTCTTCTAGTGTTCCTTCTTTCCACATGCGAAACAAACAGCCTCATGTTCTCTTGCCTCCCCTTTGATCTTTATTTTCTTGGAATGCCTTGAAGAAGTTTTGGGCTTAAAGCTCTTAACCTTCCCTTTCCTTTCATTCACCATAAGGACAGTATGATTTTCACTCTTTATATCATTTTACACTTGGAGAATGAGGATAAGGATATCGTATAGACACTTCTCAATGTTGTTCATGTTGAAATTGACAACATAGTTAGAGAAGCTCTGGGGGAGTGATGCAAGAATGAGATCGGCAGCAAGTTCTTCAGGTAGTTTAAACCCTAGAACCTCCAAGCGCTCAATGTAGCCAATGAGCTTGACTACATGAGTCCTAGATGGGGCACCCTCTCCAAGCATTCTCTGGAATAGAGCATTGGAGATCTGAAACATTTCATGTCTTTCTCTCTCCTGGTATAGATCACGGAGGTGCTCAGGCATGCTATAGGCAACCATGTATTCATGAGACTTCATGAGCTCACTAGACATTGATGATAGAATCAAACATTTAATGTCAAGTGCACCATTCAATTGTTGATCATAGACCATGAAATCTTCATAACATGCCCCTTGGGCGGGCGAATCAGGAAGTGAGGACTCCAGCACGTAAAACTTTTGTTCACGGTGTATGATAACCCAAAGGCACCTAAACCATTCCTGAAAGTTAATACCGGTGAGGATATTGTCTTTATCCATAATTGATCAAATAGAAAAGGTGGTTGACGAGTTTGTCATTTTGATTCTACAAATTAAAAGAGAAAATTTATCAGTACTTTCTCGATTACATTTTATGAGAAATATTAATTTTTTGTTTAGTCTCCCAAAATTTTATCAAGTCCCAATGGCCCTCACCATTAAACTCGGAATGTACATTTTCCATGAAATTCTAGTGGCAAGGATCCATATTCCCATTCACATAACCCCAACAAGGGTTGGTCAATCTATTTGAAGGTATTTAGGTAGGCGGGTCTTTGCCAACTGTGAGCTTATAGTTCCTTGATCTATTGAGTGGACTCCCCAATCCTAAAATTCTTACTTGGATTTCCTCAAAACTTGCCTCCAATATTACACAAAGTCTAAAAAGGGATACTCCTCTTGATTTAATATAGTTAAGTCAACCTGAAACCTTTCATAAGGGCTTCCTTTATAAAATTATGTGTCCCAACAAAGTTTGGTCAAACACATAGTTTTATTAAGTCTGGCCCTTAATGAAGTAACAGAAGTCTTGTTCTGGATTAATATAGTATTGAGGGATTTTAATCCTTTATGCGTAGTTTCACATTATCACATGCTCGTTAATATTAAGTGATGCTTGCTTAAGTGATTAACCATGTTCCGATAAAGTTTACTCATAGTCCAGTTTTTATTTTATTCCATCTTTTCATGCTTGTTCATTTCATTAACTATGTGATTGCGACAACACATACATAATATATAAACCATGCAATCAGACAGAAATAAAATAAGATGGCATGATCAGGAGATTCTATTGGTTAGCTTATCTAGCGGTTTGATAAGCTAACCCAGACCTATGGAAAAACACCATGAACCAATGGTTAATTTTTTGCAGCTCCCACCTGTCCACCTTTGTATCTTCTTGGGTTGATTTCAACTCACCTTCAGGTTTTGAACCGTATCCTCTGGCTTGTGAGATCCTCCATTACATGGGTTTTACATTAAAGTTACCATGAGCACACATTCCCTACATTTTATTGGAAGAAGGATCGCAAGCCAAAAAATTTAAATTAAAAAAATTTAAATGAAACCAGACACACATACCAAGGGTCTTTGGTCTATCTCATGATCATCCATACCATGAAATGACATTTATGCATATTTAGAAGTCAAATTCTTTTAATCATTCTATTTATTCAAGATAAGTCGTGCTTGAATTCAATTAATTATGATCTTATAATATAAATTCTTTATCATAAATTCCTTTCCAAATTTCCTTGAGATTCTTCTCATCCATATCCCTTGTACAGGTCTTTTTTCTTTTAGAGGAAACCTGGTGAAATTCCATTTTTGGAAAGTATATGGCGTGTAGTTTATATTTACATGGCGTGTATTTTTTTTCACCCTTTATCCAAAGTAAATGTTGGGGGCTTTGGCATGTTTTCTCTACTTTAGGAAATTTTGTAGTACACATCATGTAGATAAATCTAACACAGAGTGTACTTTCTTGTTATGTGGTTATCGGCCTGGCAATCCCGTGTACGTGGAAAACAATGTCCCCTTGTACACGGTTTCACTTGGGCCAGATTAGAGTACATGAAGTGTTGATTCAACATACACTCCGTGTATTCCGGTTCCACACACCATTCATTTCTGGTCAACATGAGGTAATAAATACTTAGGCATACTCAATTCACATGGCGTGATTTGGTGGACGAGTACCAGTTCATTGAACCCAAGTACACAACATGTAGTTTTCATTACACGCCGTGTATTCTCGTGTTGTACAGAAAGAAAGAGAGGCTCCTACGGATGAGTTCTTCATTTTTATTTTAATCAAAATTAAAATTTAAAAATCATTTCTGTGATGTGAATCTAAAAATGAAGGAGTAAGAACAGATCTCATTCATTCCATTTTTATAGAATGATTTGAATTGAATCAAATATAAATGTGTAAATTATAAACGAAAATTAGATAACTATAATCAATGTTGTAACCTCCCTCTGATACCAATTGAAGGTTCTGGGCGTAGCATAATCTTGTGGGTGGATGTGCCCACTTGGATTTTTTCATTAGCAATGATCAATCTGGGATCAATACGACGATAAATGCCAGTCTCCACAGATCAATTCACAGAAATAGACAAAGAAGAAGAAAGGTCCCGGAACCACAATATTGGATCTTCACAAGTTGATTATAATTAATTTAATTAATTAAAAAGAAGTACCTTTTGGGTGTTCTTTCTTCATTGATATTCTTTATCACGTTCTAATGTGATTCTTCGTTCCGTTGTAGAAGCCAAGTGTAGACTTCCTCTTGCGGTGATCCACAGGTGCACCTCATATCTCTAGACGTTTCCAAAGGAGTCTCCAGGTGCTAGTGTGGAGAAACCTTTTCCTGTGTTGTCCGCCTTAGATCATCTTGATCCGATGGAAGTGGATCTCTCTCGGTCTTGAGAGTGTTCTTGGAGGACAAAGTTCTTTCATTCTTGAGAGAATTCTTTAGAATTGTTGTTCACAACGATTCTCTTGTGTAGGAAAAGAGTTGGGGTTGTGAGGATATTTATAATTGGGCTTGAGGTTGTAGAGTTATGACAATAAATAAACGTTTTGTGCGTTTTATTTATTTCATTTACTCTTATTGAAAACCTCCATGTTGAATAATTAATTCTTTGACATGCGCCCATGTTGATTATGATAAATATCATTTAATAAATCAACATTATATCCTCAAAATCCCGACTGGAAAACTACACGGTGTGTAATCATTAATACATGGCATGTAATTGTTTTCCATAAAACTACACGGCGTGTAATTATTAATACACGGCGTGTACTTGTTTTCCATGATAAAATACATGGCGTGTAATCTTTAATACACGTCGTGTATATCTTGTTTTTCATTTCCTTCTTCTTCCATCATTAAAATGATTTAGGATTCCTTGAATAATTATTAAACCACGTACAAGAATAATCTTTATTCTACTTGAGATACTTGGATACACTTAGTGTGTGACTCTCTAGGCCTCTTTCTCGTTGGCATTAGGCGGGCTTCCCTAAAGTCCAATATTCATGTCCAGCAATAGGTCAAGGCACCCAAGAGAAAGACGTTTACGCCACATTGACGTTTCACCTCATACGAACGCTTACCGTGTAATTTAATCCCTTTGTCTCAGTATCTCATCAAGCAGGTTTCATGGAAGTTTCATAAACCTATATGCTTGATCCGTCATTCTTTGACTACCTGAAATAAAGTCATCGTTACACCATGGCCATAGAATTTCATGCGACGGTTCTATTTAAATCAAAGGTCCCAAGATATCAACATCCATAAATGGAAGGGATAAATCCTTCCTCAACTTATCCATTGACAACGTGTCACTCGTGACACACCCAACCATACCCTACTTCCTGCCAACTATCTGCATGATGGTTTTTGTCAGTAAATCAAAGTGCACGAGGTCCATTACATGAGTTAATGACAATCTTCAAGTCTAAGGACCATTACACATGCTTGTAGATAGAAATGTTCGATGACACCTAGACATGCAGAATTGCTACTAGCAGGGTCTGTTCTCATAATCTCCCATCTTGGAGATTACTAAGTGTGAACTCCATGAGAGAGAGTCTCGTTTTCTTATGAGTACTCACACATGAAGGTTTGTATACTATGTGTCCTATCATAGTATGTCATCCAACCGTAGAACTTTATTTAAGAATATTGTTGTAGCATTTCAAGGTTCTCATCATAGCGGGGATCTTCCATAACCTTATTAATGCAATAGATATTCCAGGACATTATTATATTATAGTCATCCAGAACAATGAACAATATATAATAAGTGTACATTCATGTAATCAATGTACAAAATAGTTGGTTCTTAGGACACCAACCCTAACACGTGCCTCTTGAAAAAATCATTTAAATATATTTTCGAACCCAAACACCTTAATAACACAACTATTTTTTGGTTAAAATTATTTCAGAAACCTAAAAAACATCCTGACCTGGGGAACCCATTAGTCTACCAACCAATCTCAAATTCCGAGTCTTGGTAATTTTATTGGGGGGGGGGGGGGGTTGTCCAAGGGGTTGAGGAGGATTCCAAGGGGGTAGGGGTGTTCAGGATGGTGGGTTAGTGTCAAGGGGGTGGGGTGGTGTCTAGGGGTGGGGGTGTCCAGGGTGTTCGGGGGTTTTCCAAGGGGGTAGGGGTGTCCAGGATGTGGGGGGGATGTCCAGGGGGTTGGGGGGGTTGTCTATGGGGTAGGGGGTGTCCAGGGGGTGGGGGGATGTCCATGGGGTTGGGGGGATGTCCAAGGTGTAAGGGGGTGTTGTCCAAGGGGTAGAGGGTGTCTAGAGGGTGGGGGTTTCCATGGTGGTGGAGGGATGTTCAGGGGGGTGGGGGTTGTCCAAGGGGGTTGGGGGAGTTCAGGGGGTTGTGGGGGGGGGGTAATATTGAGAATTACCGTTTTCTAGAAACCTATAATGTTCAATATAGATGATATGATAACATAATTTAGTAACTATATTTACACACTTCGGAAGATTTTATTCAGGATCTTGATTACCATAATTCATATATAGAATTTTCCATGGTTTCCATCATTCATTTCATTATAACATTAAACATGGAAGTTATGATTATGGATAATCTTAAATATAATATCACATTTTTTATATACCATTTCTCTAAAAATCAAAAAACATATTTAGGAATATAAACCATAGGCATAAAGAAACTTTATAAAATTTAAAATTAATATATAAATTCTTATATCATTCAATATACATTAATAAAACATCCATAAATCTACCTTCTAAATATACAATTGATAAAAGAATATCTAAATTTTCTGCAAACATCAGAATATCCCATTAAAATATGGATTCCAGTGGGGGTGTCCAGGGGGGTGGGGGGTGTCTAGTGGGGTGGGGTGTTGTCCAGGGGGGTGGGGGATGTCTAGGGGGGTTGTGGGTGCAATCCAGGGGGGTTCCAAGGGGTAGGGGTGTCGAGGGGGTGGGGGGTGGTTTCTAGGGGGTGGGGGTGGTGTTCAGGGATGGGTTGTCCCAAGGGGGTAGGGGGCTATCCAAGGGGTTGGGGGTGGTCTAGGGGGTGGGGGGTGGGGGTGTCTAGGGGGCTATCTAGGGGGTTGGGGGCTGCCCAAGGGGGTGGGGTAGTATCCAGGGGGGTGAGGTGTTATCTAGGTGGTGAGGGAGAAGTCTAGGGGGGTGGCCCATAGGGGGGGATGCCCAGTGGGTGGGGTTGTCTATGGGGGTACAGGGTGCTGTCCAAGGGGGTAGGGGGTGTTGTCCAAGGGGGTCGGGGTGTCCAGGGGTGGGGTGTCCAAGGTGGTGGGGGTTGTCTAGGGGTACGGGGGCTGTCCATGGGGGTTGGGGGGCTATCCACAGGGGTAGGGGTGTTTGAGGTGGGGGGTGGGGGGTGTCCAGGGGGTTGGGGGATTTTCAAGGGGGTAAGGGATGTCCAGGGGGTGGGGTGGTGTCCAGGGGGGTGGGGGCTATCCAGGGGGTGGGGGCTGTCCAGGGGGGGGGGGGGTTCAGGGGTGGGGTTGTCTAAGGGGTGGGGTTGTCCAGAGGAGTGGTGAATCAGTTATAACAATCATCAAGTCATGTTTTATTATTTATAGATAGAAAATACAAGTAAATTGAACTACCTAATCACACATATACTCAAGCACAACAAATCATCAACATCAAATGTCAGTAATATTAGTAAAAAATGTAACAAATCAATATGTCCCTCATAACCACCACTATCATCAACCTCACCCCATCCTCATCGTCGTCCCCATAATCGTCATTTCCCTCCACAATGCCCTCCGCCTCACCCTCGTACTCCTCCTCGGCCTCCTCCTCAGCCTCCTCCTGTCCCTCGTATTCCTCATCGGCCTCCTTATCCTCACCTCTTCCCAAGAATTATCCGTGACTTTATTTGGAAAATGTCTCTATGAATGTGGTCTAACAGAATGATATCATAGTATTTGAAAGTGTCTCCAAAAAACAATGACATTGTTTCCCTATTTTTTTCTATCATCTGACTATATTCATTGTAGTCCACCATCAACTGTGTGCGGCAGTTCCACACTGCATGCATGCGTGTACGCCCCTACCCCCATACTCCATTAGTAGATGTATTTGTTTGAATGAAAAAATTATCAATACATTTTTGAAAATAAATAATGTTATAAAAAGTTATTAGGGTTATATAAATATACATGTGGTAGTCTGATCAATGGGAACCCACTGGATCTTGCAGAAACTAAAGAAACACCATGTGTAGGTGGAGTGGGTCCCAATGTATGCTCCGTAGGGACAGAACTCTAGCGGAGCAAGAGTTGAAGGAGATGTGATATAAAATCTCAGAGAGTAGGAAGTAGAAGTAAAGTAAGATGGAATATATGATTGGCCGAATACTAGATGGGGAGTGGGAATCTTCATCAGATAATGGTATAGAAGGGTGAGGAGACTCAGCTGTAAGAGGGTGGTGAAAACATGGGAGGCCTAAATATCCCATGTGTCCCTAATGACACACCAGGTTAAGAATATGGGATAGATAGTATTTCATGGGAGTAGCAGGGTCTAATTGGGTATGCTAACTAGATCGGCTAGCTCTCGGGGACCACCCCTCGTACAAACCAACCTGAGTACTGGGACCACCATTAGGCTACTCATCAAATAATTTTCGCCTAATAGGTGGATCCTGAAAAAATGTTTAAAATAAAATTAATCACATGACATTATATATTATTTAAATATATATATTTGAAATAAAATACTCACAACAGACACTAGTGGTGGAATTCCTATCTCAGCCATGTGAATATTGTTTTCCATCATCTTTTTCCATCACCTCTCTTCAATTGGTTTTTTATTCTACATTTGAAAAAACATATGGAATTAATTAGAAAAAAATAACAAATGTGTAACACAAAAAACAAAATATATGAGGGGGGGCTCTAGGGGGTCTATACATAGGGGTGTAAGGGCTATCTAGGGAGTAGGGTGTGTCTAGGGGGTGGGTGGGCAGTCCACAGGGGTTGGGGGTGTACATGGGGGTGGGGGGTGGGGGGCGTTTCTAGGGGGTGGGGGATGTCTAGGGGGTTGGGGGTTGTCCAAGGGGGTCAGGGGGTGTCTAGGGTGGGGGGTGTCTGGGGGGATGGGGGTGTCTGTTGGTGGGGGAGGCTATCCACGGGGGGTGTCAGGGCTATCCAGGGGATCCAGGGTGGGTGGGGCAGTCGACGACGGTGGTGGATCTATCCAAGAGTAATGGGTTTTAGGGGGTGGGAAAGCTATCCTTTGGGGGTGGCAAGGGCTGTCTAGTGGGGTAATGGGTGTCCGGGGGGTTGGGCGAGTTGTCCATGAGGGGGGGGGGGTGTTTCTAGGGGGTGGGGGTGGTCCAGGGGTGGGAGGGCTATCCATGGGGGTGGCGGGGCTGTCTAGGGGGGTATAGGGTGTCTAGGGGGTGGGAAGAGCTATCCAAGGGGGTGGGGGGGCTATCTAGGGGGTTGGGGTGGGCGGGCTGTCATGGGGGTGGTAGGGCTGTCC